>JAODAL010031438.1:0-48456 GCA_025379985.1 Phyllomedusa bahiana
CCCATATTTTATTTTACAAAAAGGCATACCAGACTTCATAAATATGTAGAAAAAAGGGGTCAGCCCTTGGCTTATTGGTTTGTTCCAAGGTGCATGGCGCGGGGGCGTCGGGAGCTGTAACACGGTCGGGGCCCGAAATTCCTTTATGGCCCACTGGGTGAATGTGCTTCCAGCCCAGGCACCCCCAAAAACTTGGACAGGGACCCGCTTTCCCCCCCACGTTGTCAAACTGCTGCCCTGCCCCAAATGCCCCGCCCCCTCCCCTCCACCCCACCCATTCACCTCCAAAAGTACTGCCCACATACCACATTGTGGGGCCAGCGGTGTCCGCAGTTCTACACCTGGCTTGCCTCGGCGACGAAGTCACACAGGGGGGGAAAAACCTCCGCGTCTGCAGCAGAAATCGATGTGTGGCTTTCTCCGCCAACTGCAAAGGGAAACCCCATGGTGAGGAAAAGGGGAGGAACTGGTGTCCGCCTGCACCGGGGAGGGATGGTCCTGCCCCCTGCTGGCGCACGTGTTCAATCTGGTTGTGAAAAGGTTTGCGTCTTCCACCGTTTCAGAACATTCGAAAATCCCCAGGAAATGTGCATGCATTTATCCTTTTCGTAAAAAGCCGGAACACCCCCTCGACTTGCAGGGCCCAAAAACGGCCCCCCCCCAACACGCTATATGCGATGTTTCCCCCCCGCTGGAATTCCCCCTGCAATGTTAAACCGAGTTAAACAAGAAGGCATTAACGATTTTTTTGAATCCAAGCAGCAGAAGTACTCCCCTGTGAACTTTGATGTCAGCCAGGGCAGCTCATGGTGCACCTGCCGTTTTTTTGGGCCCTTTCGGGGAGGCGACGTTTTTGTCAGTCCCCAGGCTACGGGATGAAAAAACTCATTCACTGTTCATGCCCCTGGAACAGATGCTGAAAAATCTGTCGGGCAGGGTGGAGACTGGGGGCTTCATCCGTGGCCCCATGAGTCCGGTGAGGATGAAAATGGAGGGGGAGGAGGAGGAAAAGGGAGAAGCTTGTTGGTGAAAAAAGGGATTTTTACCATGCAAGGAGGAGGGCAGGAGCACTGGGGGGTGGTGGAGATGAGGAAGACGAGGCGATGACCCCCCAAACACCGTGGCAATATACAGTGGGAAAAGGAGGCAGGGGCCCCCGGATCCTTGTGGATGGCCCCCCGCTGTTATTTGCCCGGGTAGGACAGTGAATAGTCAGCATCCCGGAGGGGGAGACTTATGGCTCCCACCCCTTTTGGGGGCCCCCCGACGGGCCAAAATGGGAGCCTTTTTCCCAGTATTGAGAGGGAAAACAAACCAAAATTCAATGGGGGTCCCCTGTAATCAGTTGGCTGTGCCTTTTGCGGCTCGTCCCCTCTGAAGGGCTGACCGGGGGGTTTCCCCAGCGCTCACGATACTGGCCCCCCGGTGCGGGGAAAGGTGGGGGGGGGGGGTGGAGCAGTACCGCTCCCAGCGTAACCTAAATCTGGAGTCACTGATGAGCAGCTTCCTTCACCCCGCCCCCCAGTGAGGCGGGCAGGCCAGCAGCAGCACAGAGGACCTGGAGCAGTCCCCTGAACCAAAAGGGGGTGGCCTATTGGACAGCACCTGCCCCCCCAGTAGAAAATCCCTGGACTTGGGGGGGCAAAACTGGACGTGTGGCCGCAACTTGCCGAGTGTGCAGTGGAGAAGCTGTCCTGCCCGGCCAGTAGTGTGGCATCAGACCGGGTGTTCAGTGCAGCGAGGGCCAACGTGAGCCCAAGGCGAACCCGCTTGTCCACGGGACATGTGGAACGACTGACCTTTGTCAAGATGAATCAGGCGTGGATCGGCCAGGATTTCCACACACAATGCCTAGGCGTCAGACTACATCAGCCATGACGCCTCACCCAAACTGTGAGAAATGAGTCTGGGTTCAAACTACCTGCCTCAGCCACTATTCTGATGCCGCCACCCGCCTGATGCCACACATCTGCTGCCAGTTTCTCCATCTGCCAACAACCATCTTTACCAGGGACTGGTATTGCCACCCACCTCCACACTCTGTCATTGTGCCACTGTCTGACCTCATGCTGCTGCTGTGGCTGCTGCCGTGACCTCCACACTGTGTCATTGTGCCACTCTGTGGCCTACTCCTGTTTTTGCCACCTCCAGAATGTCATTATGCCACTGTCTGACCTCATGCTGCTGCCGTGACCTACACACTGTGTCATTGTGCCACTGTCTGACCTCATGCTGCTGCTGTGGCTGCTGCCGTGGTCTCCACACTGTGTCATTGTGCCACTGTCTGACCTCATGCTGCTGCTGTGGCTGCTGCCGTGACCTACCCCACTCTGTCATTTGGCACTGTCTGACCTTATGCTGCTGCGCCGTGACCCGACACTGTGTCATTGTCCACTCTGTGGCCTACTCCTGTTTTTGCCACCTCCAGAATGTCATTGTGCCACTGCCTGACCCCATGCTGCTGCTGTGGCTGCTGCCTTGACCTACACACTGTGTCATTGTGCCACTGTCGACCTCATGCTGCTGCTATGGCTGCTGCTGTGACCTAGACAACCTGTGTCATTGTGCACTCTATGGCCTACTCCTGTTTTTGCCCCCTCCAGAATGTCATTGTGCCAAATGTCGACCTCATGCTGCTTCTGTGGCTGCTGCTGTGACCTCCACACTGTGTCATTGTTCCACTCTGTGGCCTCATGCTGCTGTGGCTGCCGCCGTCACCTCTACACTGTGTCATTGTGCCACTCTGTGGCCTACTCCTGTTTTTGCCACCTCCAGAATGTCATTGTGCCACTGTTGACCCCATTTCTGCGCTGCCATGACCTCCACACTGTGTGATTGTGCCCCTCTGTGGCCTTTAAAACTGTTTTTGCCGCCTCCAGAATGTCATTGTGCCACTGCCTGACCTCATGCTGCTGTGGCTTTCCGCCGTCACCTCCACACTCTGTCACTGATGTTTTCCACTGAGCCCTCAGCTTGTTTTTTTCAGCTGTCGCTCGCATGACTTTATCAGGCTACATTCCCGCTTGAGTTTTTTGGTCAGTTTTGCCCTCTTAAGTGCCCAGGGGAAATTTTTTAGTGAAGCGATTCTAAGGCGGCGGCAGTCATGGCGTGTCATACTAAAACACAACATTGTATGAAGACCAAACCAAGCTCCCTCTGCATATTTAAGCATTGCACAACTTTCTACAGAAAACTGCAGGCTCTGTGCAGCCTGTTACTAGCTGTTTTTTAACGTGATTCGTGCCGAAGTAATTCGGAACAAAGTTATTTTTTGCCGAGAAATTCGGCGAAGTGAACGAAACGAATTTCGGGAAATTCGCCCATCTCTAGTAATGACCCAAAGGTGCCTGAAGTCACAGGGGATGGTGCTTTGGTGATGGCACTTCTATATCTCAATATTTTAACGTCTTCACCTCTATTTGCCTGAACCTTCTGGGTAGGCATTATGAAGAATCCCTATAATCCCAGTTAAATGTCGCATTCAACTTTATGGCACAAGTACTTAGTTTGTTTTTTATGCCGCTGAGATTTACTTATTATGGTTGGATGATTGCCCAGAGAATGCCCCAAAAACATGCCCTGTATGTCATAGGACCTCACCAGGATGTATTGCCCTTTTAGGAAGTGGAGGACCTGGAGGTCTAGAGGAGTTGTATATCGTCATCAAGTTCTGTTTTATCCTGCAACCCCTGCTCCCTATCTGAGATGACCAGCCACATCATTTTGGCTTCTTGGTGGACACTTGGTGGCCGGGATAAGATGTATAATACCCTGTTCCCATCCATTTAACCCCCTGGATGTCACAGTAAATAACAGCTGCTTCATCTAGGTGGTTCACAGATATACAGGGCTCCCTCTGTCACATGTCAGCAACTCTACAATGTAACCACTCAGTGCCAATGGTTGATTTAGATGCTGAAGGCCAAATAATGTACCATGTATGCAAGCCTAATAGGCAATGCCAGAGGCAGATTGTGAGAGGCCGTCTGCTATGTGTTGCTATGTATTATAAATGCAATCAAACTGTCTTATAAGTGCCAATTATGATTAATGGATGTTATGACCCTGAGCAACGCCTACACTCTCCTGACCCCAGGCCAATGCACCAACTCTCGACTTCCCAATAACGACTCCGAGACATAGATTGGATGAATTGGCCACAGCAGCCATTTTATTAACAAACATGAGTAACATAAAAAACTGTATACAAATGAGTATAATTCCGCATACCCATTAATCCCACCATAAACCAATTCCCCAAACATTCCGGCACTTTCCAGAACACCCATGAAGAGAACCATTGGGGCTGAGGTCCTTGGAGCTATGATAATCATAACAAGGTCTGGCGAAACTTGTCACTCCTTTTCTCCGTAGATTACCCTCAGCCGTCACCCCCCGGCTCAAGGGCACCAAAAGCCACCTCAGGTGGCTAACCACTCTTCACCAGCTCCCAAGGACCCTGCCCAGTGGAGCCCCCACCTTCGCCAGACCGGTCCATCAAAATTGGGAGCCAAGAGAACCTGACTCACCCCACTAATTTACACCAACACCCATATTATTGATCATTGGCTAACGAAAATAAAGAAATAAAAAAGAATTTATTGAATTCATATTTATTTGTCTATTTTCGTTACCCCCATATTATTTTTCATTTTATATACAGATCGGTCCAGCTTTATGAGTGTTATCATTTTATTTCTGCCATGTACAGTTTGATTAGAGATTGCATTAGAAAACCCATAGGAGCGTCGCTCGCTCTCCCATTGGCCCAAATAATTGCGCCTCTTTTAACTTAGCCAATCACAAACAAGAGCTTGCTCTGCATTTCTTTTCCCATAGAACTCTATGAGATAAGTAGCTCACCCGCTGATTGGCTAAGCAGGATGAGCCCCTCTTCTCCCCAACCAATCACAATACTAGAATATTTCCCATAGACAGTAATAACTTTTAGGGCGCCCTTCTATCGCGCCCTTCTTGCTCCACTCAAAATAGACGCACTACATATGATTGGTGGATTCATATCTGCCGCCTGGGCTCAACCAATCAGCTCTTTTCTGCCTTTTTTACTGTATTTTGAACTGTCTGCCTTTTCATTTGATTGGTCCATACTTCTCCATAGCTTATAATGGTTCACTGTCGCTCCTATTCTGATTGGTTGGTTTTTGCCGACCAATGAGAAGCGCTTAAAGAATTTGAATTACTGTATTTCCCTGCAATTTTCAATATCCCGATTCCTGATGTTGCGCCGGTGACGGCGATAAACGCGTTGTTAGGGACTTGATTGATGTCTGTTTTTAGAAAGTTTTAGCTCTTTTACAGAGAATGTTTTACACTTAATAAAAACGCTTTTTTCCCTAATACTCCATGCCTCACGGAGCCAAGATTTCATTGCCCCGATCTCTCCATAGACTACAATGGGACAAAGTAGCTCGCGCTCTGATTCGCCGGAATAGCCAAGCCCCGCTAGTTCAACCAATCAGCTCTTTTCTGCCTTTTTTACTGTATTTTGAACTGTCCCGCCTTTGCATTTGATTGGTCAATACTCCTCCATAGGTTATAATGGTTTACTGTCGCTCCTATTCTGATTGGTTGGTTTCTGCCGACCAATAAGAAGCGCTTACAGAATTTGAATTACTGTATTTCCCGGCAATTTTCAATATCGAAATTCCTGATGTTGCGCCGTTATTGATTTTTTGTGATTGATTTTATTTATGTATTTTTTTTAGAAGGTTTGAGCTCTTTTTCAGATAATGTTTTACACCTAATAAAAACGATTTTTTTTAATCATACTCCATGTCTCACGGAGCTGAGAGCTGAGATTGATTTCTTTTGCGATCTTTATATATTTTTCATTCAATTTTAAATGATCCACTTTTTCAATAAATTTTTAGACCACTTTGATATTTATCTTAATTAATGAAATAATTTTATTGACAACTCATTTTTATTAGTGTAACAGTCGACCTAGAGCACATTTTGCCCCATTCCGTTAAGTTCTCGCTTCACTTCGCCTCCCCCGGCTCAGGTAGACCACATTCAACTAGGTCTGACTGTCGGAGCTAGCGAGCGCTGCAATGCGCCGCACTTTGCCGACCGGCATTCATGCATGCCTCGGAGTATTCAAATGTGGTGCGTCCCGCCCCAGAACGCCCACACCGCGCCTATTGCACGCCCCTTCATGTTAGGCGCATCCGAAAGTGGCGAAGGTTGCACCTAACATCGCATCCCTGTGTCCGACAGGGGATTCGGATTGGTGAGGCGCCGTTTTCGCCTGAAAACAGGCACAACTCCCGATCATAAGTGTCGCCCTAAGGGAACGCTTCCTCTCAAGGCACAGGGCACTATCGATTCAGCAGGGACTAAAGGAAAGGGCAGGACTTAAATAGGATCAGCGCCTGGTGAAAACCAATCACCGGCGTGCTATCCCTTTAAACTTACCTGCAGTACCGCGCGCGCCCTAGGGGGAAAGCGCGCACCCGGCCAGCAACAGGCACCTGGCCAGGAACAGGAGCGCGGCGAGGTAACTGTCGGACAGAGCTGCGAGCGCGCCTGCAGCCCAAGGACCGGGCTGCGGTGTCGCTCACCGCAGGACACGCTGCAGGGGTGCGGGTGTGCCCAGGACCCGAAACTGGGATCGCAGGGACACCCGTTACAGTAGCCCCCCTTAGGCCTCCCCCTCTTCCTAGCTCGCAGAATTCCGGTCCAGGATGTTATCTTCCGGCTCCCCCTAACCGTCTTCATGGCTAAAATCTCCTTGACCGAAAACACATTGGTGGAGTCAGCTACAGGGGCGGGAGAACCGATTAAGGATGACCGGTTTCAGCAGGGAGACGTGGAAGGAATTGGAGATACGCATAGTAGGAGGGAGCCGGAGTTTGTAGGCCACAGGGTTGATGCGTCTCAGGACTTCGAAGGGGCCTAAAAACCAAGGACCAAGCTTGTAGCTGGGAATTTTCAAGCGGACGTACCTGGCAGACAGCCATACCCTATCTCCCAGAGCAAAGGATCGAGGAGGTCTTCTCTTTTTGTCCACTTGAACTTTCATACGAGCAGAGGCCTGAAGCAGAGATCGGCGTGTCTCCTTCCATATGGCCGATAGGTCACAAACCAGATTGTCCACCGCAGGAACATCGGAGGAGGCAGAGGGCAGCGGAAGGGGAGAACGGGGGTGCCGACCGAAGACTATGAAGAAGGGGGACTCCCCAGCAGAATCAGATTCCAGAGAATTATACAAAAATTCTGCCCATGGTAACAGACTGGACCAATCATCTTGTCTTGCAGATGCAAAGTGGTGGAGATAGGTAACCTAGACCTGGTTCACTCTTTCCACTTGACCATTGGATTGTGGGCGGTAAGCGGAAGAGAAGTCCAGTTCAACTTGTGGTAGCGAGCAGAAGCCCCGCCAAAATCTTGAGACAAATTGAACTCCCCGATCCGAAACAATATGTTGGAGAAGTCCATGCAGCCGGAAGATATGTTTAAAAAAGAGATTGGTGAGTCGAGGAGCAGAAGGTAGACCAGGCAGGGGAACGAAGTGCGCCATTTTAGAGAAATGGTTAGTGACCACCCAGATAATCGTTTTACCGTCAGAGGGAGGTAGGCCGGTGATGAAGTCCATAGCAATGTGGCCCCAGGGACTGTTAGGGACCGGCAGAGGCTGCAGCAAACCCGCAGGTTTGAGGCGAGGTGATTTGTTGCGCGCACAGGTGGTACAGGCCTCCACGAACCCCTTCACATCTTTAGTGCGATCGGGCCACCAGTAGAACCGGGAAATCAGAGAGCAAGACTTCCGCACCCCAGGGTGTCCTGCTATACAAGAGCAACGGCCCCAATTCAGAACCCTTAACCGGAGTGCAGGGCGCACATACGTCTTACCCGGAGGTGCACGTTGGAGGGTTATGGTAGCTGCGGATATCAGACATTCTTGAGGTACAATGTGCCAAGGAGTGGCCTCTTCTCCAATAACATCTGAAGCACAAGAAAGGCCATCGGTCTTGATGTTCTTTTCAGGCGGTCGGAATTGTATGGCAAAATTGAAACTGGAGAAGAACAACGACGACCTGGCTTGTCATGGATTGAGACGTTGTGCGGTCTGAAGGTAAAGAAGATTTTTGTGGTCGGTAAAGATATTTACCAGATGACGAGCACCCTCCAGGAGGTGGTGCCATTCCTCCAGGGCAAGCTTGATGGCCAGCAGTTCCCAATCCCCGATAGTGTAGTTCCTTTCTGTGGGCGAAAATGTTTTAGAGAAGAAACCGCAGGTCCGGGTCTTGTCCTTGGGCCCCTTTTGAGTGAGGACTGCTCCAGCCCCCACGGAGGAGGCATCGACTTCTAAAAAGAAAGGGCTCTCGGTATCAGGCCGGGACAACATAGGTGCAGAGGCGAAGGCTGCTTTCAACTTGGAGAAGGCCTCTTCAGCGGCTAGTGGCCACATTTTCGGGTTGCCATGCTTCCTGGTGAGAGCCACAATCGATGCCACCAACGTAGAGAAATGTGGGATGAACTGCCTGTAGTAGTTGGCGAATCCCAAGTAACGTTGTATGGCCCGGAGGCCAGCAGGTCATGGCCACTGCAGGACGGCGGACATTTTTGTGGGGTCCATCTGCAGGTCCTTGTCCGAGATAATATACCCGAGAAATGGGAGGCTGGTCTGGTGAAATAAGCACTTCTCCAGTTTGGACATCTCAGGACATGGCGCACATGCGACTGGTGGGACTCCAGATTGGGTGAAAAAAACAGAATGTCATCCAGGTAGACGACTACGCAGGTATAAAGGAGATCTCGGAAAATGTAATGGACAAACTCCTGGAAGACCACTGGAGCGTTGCACAAGCCGAAAGGCATCACCAGATACTCGTAGTGCCTATCCCGAGTATTGAAGGCCATCTTCCATTCATCACCTTCTCGGTTCCGAATAAGGTTATAAGCCCCCCGCAAATCTAACTTGGAAAAGATTTTAGCTCCCCGGAGACGGTCAAAGAGCTCGGTTATCAATGGTAATGGATACCGGTTTTCAATGGGGATCTTGTTGAGACTGCGGTAATCAATGCACGGCCACAGAGATCCATCCTTCTTCTCCACAAAGAAGAAACCGGCACCCACTGGAGAAGTAGATTTGCGGATGAAGCCCTTCTGTAGGTTTTTTTTAATGTAGGCCGCTCTCTCGGGTACGGAGAGCGGGTAGACCCTACCCCGGGGGGACTAGTCCCGGGCAGTAGGTCTATAGGGCAATTGTAGGGACGATGAGGCGGAAGTCTCTGCTTGCTTCTCAGAGAAGACGTCCTGGAAATCCTGATACTGCAGCGGCAGACCCGGAAAAGGCTTGGTAGATGGACGTGGAGGAATGGGGCGTGCTCGGCGAGGTGCCGATAGACAGCAAGACTGGCAGTCTTGACCCCAACGCAAAACTTCGCCCGTCTTCCAATCGAGCATAGGGGCGTGACGCTGCAGCCATTAAGCCCCAGACAGCCGAGGAAGAACGGGATAGCACGGAGAATGCGATCGTCTTCTTATGCAAAGCTCCCACTTGTAGGGACACCGGTTCCGTCCGAAAGAGGTTAGAATCGCTCAGTAGCTCACCGCTAACGGATGAGATGACCAGGGGTTAGTCTAAGCGGACCACCAAGAGGCGATACTTGGCCACCAAAGTAGCATCCATAAAATTCCCAGCTGATCCAGAATCCAGGAAGGTGGAACGAGATTCCGGAATTGGTTGTGATCAGAACCAGCAACATGAGCCGTGGAGAGGGATTGCTCACATCTAGGGACGCCTCTCCCACGAAGCCAAGGTGCACACATTTCCCGGACGTTGCAGACGAAGCGGACAACCCCTAAGGAAATGTTCAGGGCTGCTGCAATAGAGACACAAGTTCTCCTCACGTTGTCGTGTAAGTTCTTGCGGAGTCAGTTGGGCTCTGTCCACTAGCATGGCCTCTTCCATGGCTGGCTGCGAAGGAGGCAGTGGAGGCCGAGGGAACACCGGCGCAAGACGAGGTAGACGACGTGTCCGGACCGGTTGACGCCCTTGACGGAGCATCTCCCGTCTCTCTGCGAAACGTATGTCAATACGGGAAGCCAGATGGTTGAGCTCACTTAACAAAGACGGAGGGTCCCTGGTGGAGAGGGCATCCTTAATCTGGCTGCAGTCGCCCAGGCTAGGGCTTTACAGGAGAGGAGACTTACCACAAACGCCACCTTGGACCTTTCAGACGGGAAGAACCGGCCATAAGTTCCACGTGGATGGAGCATTGGGTGATGAATCCCCTACTTATTCAAAATGAAACCAAGAAAACAGGACTGTGGTAACATGAATCAATGTAGTGAGACAACCTCTTTAACATCTTCGGCTGGCAGCTTACCTTCTCTACTTGACGGTATTAAACAGCTTCAAAAGTTTAGGACGCTGTCACCAGTGATAACACCAACCCACATGGACAAAGAGTGTCAACAGAATGGGAGACTCCCCTCCCACAGGTGCGCCACCGAAATATATTTTGGAAGATTGAAAACTGAACCACCTGGTTCCTGGTGGACACCAATTCCCTGGTCCAATTGAGATAAATAAATCTGTTAACATCACCAGGGTTCGGCTTACCTTCTCTACTCACCTACTATACTCTACTCTACGCACCGGGGTGCGTCCTACCTTCTCTACTCACCAGCATTGTTCAGCTACATAACATCAGGACACTGTCTCAAGTGATGATACAAAGCCGTCAAACCTAACCATGCTCACTGCCACAATCTATGTTTTCGTACGATTGCTCTTCTACGCGGGGGACATGTCTCTAAATCATCTTTCATGTATGCACATATACTTTTTACAACTGATTTCTGCAAGAAATTTACATTTTGAATTGTGAAGTGATTTTAATTATCTGCACTTCAAAAAGCAATTGAAATTTGATGAGTTCATCTGGCTTTCGCATCGCACACTGTTTTCCTAAATATGTCGAAAAGGCAGCACGACGTGGTGTACAGATAATTAAAAACACCTCCAAACCCCATCCAGCTCAACAATTAACAGCAATATGCTAAGTTGTAAAAGACTTTACGCTCATTTACAGTACTCGCCGACTCAAGATTCTGCTGTGGCGCTGCGCCACTAACGGGCAATTACATTCTACTCTTTGAGATGGCTTTGCCAAGGCCGGTTGTTGAGCGAGGAGGCTGACATGCTCCATTGATTATGAGCTGGAATGTAAAGTTTAATTCGAAGGAAATATGCCACTTTAATGGACGAAAGACAGATGTGCTTTACTCTAACCCGCTGACAGCTAGAAAGATCATAATGCTGGGAAATCTTGTTGGTTTTTTTGTTTCTTTTTTTTTTCATCAAAACTTTTTTTATGTTGCTTATAAATGTTTGGAGCATTATGGTGGAATGTGTTTTCATTGTCTTTTTTTTAGCTGCATCATCAAATACAATAAAAAAGAAAGTTTAGGTTGGATTTACAAACAAAAAGATGAATAGAAGATGATACAAAGGATGTGAGTAGATTTCAATCACTTTAGTCATACATAGAATAAACAGTTACATCTTGGTGTCCGTGCGGGGGTATTGAAGCGGGCCCACTTGCTTAACCCTTTAATGCCACAGTTATTATTCAGCCACTCTGTGGTGGTGATATGTGGTCATGGTGTTGTGGTATCATGCAGTCATTATGTGGTGGTGATATGGGGTTATGATTTTGTGGTATCAGTCACTGTGGGTGACATGTATGAACGTTGGCGCTGACAGGTCAGTTCTAAATCACTTTAAGGTAGTGTAGAATGGGCAGAATGTATGAAGCTGTTCTTTTGCAGGTCATACATACAGGGCAGTGTAGAGCCAATACCACAAGTCTGGCTCAGGCACCACTTTACTTGGTCTGTTCTTCTGCAGGTCATACATACAGGCGCAGTGTAGACCAATACCCAAGTCGGCTCAGGCACCACCTTTACCCTGGCTGGCTGTTCTTCTGCAGGTCATACATACAGGGCAGTGTAGAGCTAATACACAAGTCTGGCTCAGGCACCACCTTTACCCTGGTCTGGCTGTTCTTCTGCAGGTCATACATACAGGGCAGTGTAGAGCAATACCACAAGTCTGGCTCAGGCACCACCTTTACCCTGGTCTGGCTGTTCTTCTGCAGGTCATACATACAGGCAGTGTAGAGCCAATACCACTAGTCTGGCTCAGGCACCACCTTTACCCTGGTCTGGCTGTTCTTCTGCCGGTCATACATACAGGGCAGTGTAGAGCCAATACCACAAGCCTGCTCAGGCCCACCTTTACCCTGGTCTGGCTGTCTTCTGCAGGTCATACTACAGGGCAGTGTAGAGCCAATACCACAAGTCTGGCTCAGGCACCACCTTTACCTGGTCTGGCTGTTCTTCTGCAGGTCATACATACAGGGCAGTGTAGAGCCAATACCACAAGTCTGGCTCAGGCACCACCTTTACCCTGGTCTGTTCTTCTGCAGGTCATACATACAGGGCAGTGTAGAGCAATACCACAAGTCTGGCTCAGGCACCACCTTTACCCTCGTTTGGCTGTTCTTCTGCAGGTCATACATACAGGGCAGTGTAGCCAATACCACAAGTCTGGCTCAGGCACCACCTTTACCCTGGTCTGGCTGTTCTTCTGCAGGTCATACATACAGGGCAGTGTAGAGACAATACCACAAGTCTGGCTCAGGCACCACCTTTACCCTGGTCTGGCTGTTCTTCTGCAGGTCATACATACAGGGCAGTGTAGAGCCCATACCAGCAAGTCTGGCTCAGGCAGCACCTTTACCCTGGTCTGGCTGTTCTTCTGCAGGTCATACATAAGGGCAGTGTAGAGCCAATACCACAAGTCTGGCTCAGGCACCACCTTTACCCTGGTCTGTTCTTCTGCAGGTCATACATACAGGGCAGTGTAGAGCCAATACCACAAGTCTGGCTCAGGCACCACCTTTACCCTGGTCTGTTCTTCTGCAGGTCATACATACAGGGCAGTGTAGAGCCAATACCACAAGTCTGGCTCAGGCACCACCTTTACCCTGGTCTGCTGTTCCTGTTCCCGTCTTTGCAGGTCATAATACAAGGCAGTGTAGCAATCTTTGAATGTGGCTGGCACCACCATTACCTAGTCTGGTGTATTTAGTGTCTATCTGGCACGGTCTGAGGCACATCTACCACAAGTTTGGTCACTGTCAACCATCTTTAACTGGTCAGATTCTTCTGCAGGTCATACATACAGGACAGTGTAGAGACAATACCACAAGTCTGGCTCAGGCACCACCTTTATCCTGGTCTGTTCTTCTGCAGGTCATACATACAGGAGCAGTGTAGAGCCAATAACACAAGTCTGGCTCAGTCAGCAACTTTACCCTGTTCTGGCTGTTCTTCTGCAGGTCATACATACACGGCGGTGTAGAGCCAATACCACAAGTCTGGCTCAGGCACCACCTTTACCCTGGTCTGGTTGTTCTAACTGTTCGCGCCAAAGTTTTAGCGTCAAAGAATCATAAATGTGTCTACTTCTTTGAATGTGGTGCGACATCCCCAGAATGCACCAAAACTTTGGTGTATTAAAAAGTGTCTTTGGCACGGTCCTGAGGCTCTTATCTCACCAAAGTTTGGAGTTCACCTGTTCATACATCTATAGAACTGGTCTACTACAGATTATTGACAGCAGAATTCTGACGCAGCCCCGTTCATACATGTCGCCCTACGTGTTAGTGATATGTTGTCATGATGTGGTGTTATTATTCAATCACTATGTTGTGGTGATTAGTGTTGATTGAACCGTTCATGAAAAGTTAAGTTTGAGTCGAACATCTCTATTTTCTGGAATGTGAACCGAACCAAATATTTTACTGTTTGTTCGAGTAAATGTTCGAGTTCGCCATGGCGTTCACCACGCCATTTTAATAGTTTTCAGGGCTTCTCCTTTTGCACTCATTGTGCAGCAAAATTCCAACCGATGGGCTTGCTCCGGGAGTAAGTGTGTCCAAAATACAGATAGCCCCTGCACAGATGGGACACACTGCAAAATTGTTCAGCTATAAGAAATAGGTCAAAGAATTTAAGCTGGTGACTTGGCCTCGTAATCTGATGGAGCATATGTTTGATGTGCTAGAAAACAAGTCTAATCTATGGGGGCCTCATCTCACATCTTATCGCCCTTAAAGGATCTGCTGGAAACGTCTTGGTGGAGATAAATAGTCTAAATAATTACTAGATGAGTCATTAAAGTATGATAGATAAGGTTCAGCTAGCGGGATCTCCACCATTAGCATTCACAAGGGTCTCTTAGTCCCTGCCTTTGGAACATACACCTATCAGACTTTGATAGCATATCCTATCAATATGTCAGCAAAGTGCATGGTGGGAACAGCCCTTCAAAAGGGGTTTTGCCACAAAGTAAAATTGACGTGGGAAGTTTGCAAATTAAATAATAAAAAATTTTCACCATTCATCATTATTAGAAATTTTGCACCATTTTTGTTTTAGCTGCACCTTTAGTGATCCATAGTGAACAGCTCGTCTCCAGGTGATATGACCAGAGGCGAGAGCTACTCAGTCCTGGCCGCACATGCTCAGACATCATCTCTCCTCTCAGGCAGCTACGATCAGTCTCTTCCCGGCTTAGTAATCACACACACTCACTGCTGAACGAGTATTCAACCCCAGGTGCTGTCATTCTACTCCCATCCTCTGTGCTCCTTAGTAATCACACACACTCACTGCTGAGCTAGTGTTCAACCCCAGGTGCTGTCATTCTACTCCCGTCCTCTGTACTCCTTAGTAATCACACACACTCACTGCTGAGCGAGTGTTCACCTCCAGGTGCTGTCATTCTACTCCTGTCCTCTGTACTCCTTAGTAATCACACACACTCACTGCTGAGCGAGTGTTTAACCCCAGGTGCTGTCATTCTACTCCTGTCCTCTGTACTCCTTAGTAATCACACACACTCACTGCTGAGCGAGTGTTCAACCCCAGGTGCTGTCATTCTACTCTCGTCCTCTGTCCTCCTTAGTAATCACATACACTCACTGCTGAGCGAGTGTTCAACCCCAGGTGCTGTCATTTTACTCCCGTCCTATGTACTCCTTAGTAATCACACACACTCACTGCTGAGTGGATGTTCCACCCCAGGTGCTGTCACTCTACTCCCGTCCTCTGTACTCCTTAGTATTTAGTCAAACAGTGCAGATAAATAAAAAAAGAAACCTCAATCAGGTCTGTGCATTGAGACAAAAAAAACCTATACAGATGTAGCAGAACTGAACAGAACAGATATTGCACCGTGATATCAAGGTTATCTAAACTTTTTTCAATGGCCTTTGTTTACAGATAAGAGCAGATAACTTGAAAAGCCGCGATATCATGGTCAAGCTGTACTCTGCATGTTTGGCTCCTGCAGGGATCTGAAAATAGGACCCCTATGGTAGAAGTCAGAAGCTGTAACCACTCTGCTACATTGTAGCTACCAACAGCTCTTTAAATAAGCAGACCTTTATTTGATTAGATTGAGCACACTGTGGGGAAAGGCATGGGGATGTCAAGCCTGCTGGGTCACAGGATATGCAGTTCAAACAAATGACACTCTTCGCCTTTTGAGCACAGCGAAAGCTGAAGCTGAATAAAGCAGGTATGAAATGACTTTGTGGCAAAACCCTGTTAAATATATATGTATCAAGCATGCTAAAATAGAACACTTCATATCTTTGTCTATCCTAACAGCAGGCACCAGGGTGCAGCTTGCCTCTATATACATTGGGGTATGTTCACAATCCATTGAAAATGTCCATCAGGAAATCTGTGGCAAAAATCTGTGGCAAAATTTTTGCTGTGGTTTTTCATTTTGTAGCTATGTTTTTTGCTACAGGTTCGCATGTGGATTATGTGGATTAGCCCAATTCCAATGGGGCGAATCAATGTCTTTGCTAGTTGATGTGGAATCCAAGTGGATTCCACGTCAAAAAAGTGTGTCCTCTTTTTTTTTTCTGAATCGTGGATTTGTGCACCACAGTTGAAGTGTGAACTATGGCCCAGATTTCCCATTACAATCAATGGGATGCGGATTTCAAGAGAATTTTGATGAGGATTCAGATGCAGAAACTAGGTTGGAATCCACGGTAGAATCCATTGCGTTAGCGGGCACTAAGATTCTTGATGATTCTTACTGGATCTGCTCAGGTCCTTATTGATAGCATTATTTGCCTTGGCCCCTGGGCACAGCGGTGCAGTGGGTCCTGCCCAAATACATGACATCTCAACAAGGCATGCCGGTAACCACATCCAAACATGACACCACATGAGGCCATGCCTCTAAAGACCCTGAATTATACACATATCATCACACCATCTATAACAGCTTGTAGGCAACCTGCAGCCTACAAGACTAATTTGCAGGGCAGGGAGCCAATGGTTCCCTGCTTCACTATGATTTTTAACTGTTTGTATGTTGTGAGAACACAAAAACAGTTAAATAAATGGCACCAAACCAGGGATCAAGAGAAGGGGAATATCTCTCCTTGGGGAGAGCACCCTATAGGTGTGTGGAGTTTTGAAATGGCCTTTTTGCCCTCCACTAAGCATCTGCATATCACAAGTCATTATGGGAAAGGAGCTGAGACGCTCCAGAGCCCTATATTGGATGTAACAAATCCTCAATCTGCTTCTGACTCACTGAGTTTTAAAAATCAAAAGGGATATTAGCCAAGCCAGTATCACTCATCTGCATACAGCTGTTTCGGGGTTTTGCCCCTATATGAGAGCAAGCTTACTGGCTGGCGGGGGGGGGCAATAGTGGTCAGAAGGGGGAAATCTTTTCTTGGGGAGAGCCCCCTATTGGTGGGTTTTTTGAGATTGCCTTTTTGCCCCCCACTAAGCATCTTTTCACAAGGCATTAGGAAAGGAGCTGAAACCCCACGCCCTCTTTTGGGTTTTAAAAATTCCCCATTTTTTTCTGACTAAAAGGAGTCCCCTAAAAATCAAAAGGGATATTAGCCAAGAGTATCACCCAAACTGAAAAATTGTTTGGGGGGTTTTGGCCCCTCATCTGCAGAGAGGCTTATGGGGGGGTTTTTGGGGGGGGGGCAATGAGGGCTCAGAAAGGGGAAATCTCTCCTTGGGGAGAGCACCATTTTGGGTGTGTGGAGTTTTGAGATTGCCATTTTGCCCTCCACTAACATCTGAATATCACAAGGCATTACGGAAGGGTGAAATCTTAAAACCCTCATTATGTAGAAATCCTAAATTTGCTTTGACTCCGAGTTTAAAAAAATCAAAAGGAATTACCAACCCAGTTCACCTCTGCAAACAGTTTTTTGGGGGTCGTGAAAAACAGGGGTTTACTGACTGGGGGGGGGGCAAGAGGGGTAAAAGGGGGAAGATCTCTCCTTGGGGGAGCATATATAGGATAGGATTTTGAGATTGCCTTTTTCCCCCCACAAGCACTAAATATCAAAAGGCTTAGGAAAGGAGCTGAGAAGTTCCAGCGCCCTCCAGGGATGTAACAAATCCTAAATTTTTTCTGACTCATGAGTCTTAAAAATCAAAAGGTATTAGCCAAGCCAGATCACTCTCTGCAACAACTGTTTTGGGTTTTCGTGCAAAACAGAGTGTATAAAATGGCGGGGGGGAGGCAATGAGTGGCTCAAAAAGGGGGAAAACTCCCCTTGGGGAGAGCATCTTTAAAGGAATGGAGTTTTGAGATTGCCTTTTTGCCCCTACTAACATTGCATTCACAAGGCTTATGGAAAGGAGCAGAATTTCGAGCCAACCCGGGGGTATTTTTTTTTTTTTCATCCTTTTTTTTTTTTTTCGCATCAGCTTTTTTTCAGGGTTTTGGGGCCCCTATCTTTTTTTGCAGAACAGGGGCGTACGGGCGGGCTGGGTGGGAAAATGAGTGGCTCAAAAAGGGGAAAAGATCTCTCCTGGGAAAGGGTACCATTGGGGTTTGGGTTTGGATTCGGGGACATACATCCATCACCTGGGGCCCAGTTATTTTTGGGCTCCCCAGGCACTTGCCTACTGTGCTCAATGAATAAGATGGCCATGGATTTGTAGCCACCACCAGGTCCCCACTCCCCTTTAGCAAAAATTTTGTATGGTATCTTTTGGAGAAGTATGCCACCAAATTTTTGTCCAGGTACCCCCACCAACTTTGGTAGGGCTCTGAGTATAGACAATGCATATTCGTGGAAATATATATAGACCATGATAAAAAAAAAATACAAGCTTCAGACTGATCCCTGTCACTAAAACAAATGTGAGAACGTATTGACTCTGAGACCTGGAAGCAGTAGAATTATTGTTTTTTGCAGCCATTTCTCACACAACTTCATCTTCTCTGCCCTTTTCCTAATCACGGTGACTTTTGGAAATATTTTGTTGCCAGTTGGATAGGAGTGTCTCGCCTTTGGTGTAATTAATGATCATACTTTGCAAGCTTTGCAGATGTCATTCTATGTTCATACCCCAAAGGGCGCGCTACCTTGAGCAAAGGTTTTTTTATCCTGGGTTCTCCCGGCATCCATGAAGGATGAACTCATTAAAGCAACTTTAACTGAAGGAGACGCGGGACCATGTCACATTGTTCTGAGTGACAACAATTTTTATGGGACAACTACATTAAAATGAATGAAAGGGGCAATGGGGGGGGGGCTTTGTGGGTTTACCCCTGGGGCGCAAGGTGACCCCTATTGATGTTGAGGTGTTGGAAGAGGCCTAATGGTGGTTAACTGGGCAGCGGGAAAAACAACCTCCCCAAATTTTAGAATTGCAATGAAGAACATAGGCCACGCCTCTAACCACGCCCAAACAACATCACACCCCAAAACACACCCCTAACCCCGCCCCCACACATACATGCCAACTTTTTTTTGACGGGGGAAAAAGGGCACATTTTCAGGTTACATTGTACCAATGATGAAATATTAAGTAATTTATGTAATGTACAGCGGGAACAAACAGATACTTTTTCAGCAAAAGTCAGTTTATTGAACAATCTTTTCCTAAAAAAAAAGGGGACATTTATAGAGCAAGAGGGACAGAGGGGGCAAGGGGTTAAAAAAAAGGCTCAAAAGAATAGGTGTGCACTCAAAATATACTTTGAAAAAAGCAAGCATAGGGCACACTAAAAGGCAATAAAGCATACATTAACACAAAATCAGTGGCACAAACTAAAACTAAAAAACCCAAGGGAATAAAATAAATTTTTAAAATGATTACTCTAAGGGAAAATTTTAAAAACCTGGGGTCTTAGTTTTCAGATTTGATCAAAATTTTATTGCCCTCCCCCAAAAACATCAAGGGGATCCCAGAGCAGGTGAGTCCCAAACCCCACTAACATGTTACCTCACTAGGCGTCAATTCAGACTAAACATCCTTTAGTGATAGAACTTGCAACTATGCTTGCGTTTTTCAAAGTATATTTTAGATGTGCACAGCCTTAATACGTTTTGTAGTCTATTTGAGAAATGGCAATCTCATTGGCTTGCTGCACTCAGCTGCCTCTTTTAAACCAGTGCAGGATAACCCAATTGCAAGTTCCTACCACTCCTTGAGAAGTTGCAGTCTGAATTGACGCCTAGTGGTAACATGTTCATGTAAGGACTCACCTGTCTCTGGGATCCCCTTGACGTTTTGGGGAGGTGAGCTTTGATACAATCTTTGATCAAATACTGTAAACTAAGAGTCCCAGGTTTTTCATATTTTCCTTAGCAGTAATGCATTTCCAATATTCCTATATACCTTGATGTTTCACTTAGTTTTTAGTGTGCCACTGATATTTGTGTTAGAAGGGTTAAAAATAGGGACTGTCCCTCCAAAATAGGGACAGTTGGGAGGTATGGTAATAGCACATACACAGGGCCATCTTATCCATTGGGCAGTTGCCTTGGGGCCTCACAAGCATAGGGTCCCCAGGTGTTGTTTGCATATGCTGGGATTCTAGGGCACATACCCTGAATCACTTGCTTGGCTCTACTTATTTACAGTAAGTGCTTTCTTAGGACGTACATCATCACCATCTGCCCCTTCCCTGCCAATTACTCTTGTAGGTTGCAGGCTTCGTACAAGTCTTCAACTGGGTGCACTGACATATAGTATCTCACAAAAGTAAGTACACCCTTCACAGTTTTGTAAATATTGTATTACGTCTTTTCATGGGACAACACTGAGGATCTGACACTTCGGTACAATGTAGAGTAGTCAGTGCACGGCTTGTATAACAGGGTAAATTTGATCTGCCCTCAAAATAACTCAACACAGACATCAATGTCTAAACCGCTGGCAACAAAAGTGAGTACATCCCTAAGTGACAATGGGCAAGTTGTGCCTAATTTGCCAATTTCCCTCAAAGTGTCTCATTAGTGTTAAAAGATCTTAGATGTGAAGGAGGAGCAGGTGTGTTTATATTGATGTTATCGCTCCCACTCTCTGTCATACTGAGGCGCTGTCCCTGTAGATCTGAGTCCCTTACAGAGGCATCCTAAAACGATAAAAGGGAGGAGTGCAAGGTCTCTAATATCCACAAGCTGTGGCCTTTACCTCTTACCTCTTTTCCCCAGATTACTGGGTTAAGCAGCCTATTGCCAACACAAAATACAACTGACATCCATCACCCCATAACCCAACACGCCTCCACCTGTTACCCGTAGGCAGGCTCGGACTGGTCCACCGGGGAATAGCGAAAACCCCGGGGGGGCCCCAACGGGTGGCCGGGGATTGTCTTTTAACTAATATCCACCCTAAAAGAGGAAAAAAAGCAAGAAAAAGAGTAAAACAAGACAAGTATAGGAGGAAATGAAAGGGCCCCCTAAGATAAACCCCCGGTGGCCCAAAACAGCTTCAACTGGTGGGCCCCTAGAATAATCCACCGGGGGCAAGCCCCCCAGTCCGACACTCCCCTGGCTTTTCGCCCCCCGGACCCATGGCTCACCCAGAATTGTTCATGCAGCTCTGGCCTGTAATACAAAGTAATATGATCTGCAGCAAATCAGTAATGAAGCCTTTGTTAACAGATCTAGGGGAAATGGGAAACACAAACCTGACCCCCCTTGGGCCCTCTTTCAAAATGAAATTAAAGGGGCATGGAATTGCTTTGAATTTTTCCTGCCCACCCAGTGGAGCTGTAAGTTGTGTGGGGCAGCAGTCACCCAAAGGGGCCCTATCCAAGGCCCAAGAGTATTACCAGAATTACAAATGGCACGTGCTATGTAGGGGGCCCTGATTTTAGCTTGGGGCCTAAGAGCTTCAAGCTACACTTTTGTGTCTACCAGTGTGAACAGAGACTAAACTTTTCACCCTTTTACCTTCAGAATCTGGGAGGATTTAGTCCAATCCTATAAACCCCCCCAAAAACAGGTGCTACACACTTTGTGGGGTATGGTTTGCAAAAGCCTTGCCCCCTTTGTTCCTGATTTACAGGATACTTTTTAAAAAATAGGAAAACTGCTAAGTGTGACATAAATTTCAAGGGGTATTCCTACCACATTGATTAGCTTTAAACAGGAAAAGGTAAAGAGTATTACAAAATACATTGCTGTTCTGATGTTGCTTTATTTCAGAGGTAGAGTAGTTCTTATCTCCTGTTTGTGTACGCTCGCTTCCCTAGTTTACAAACCACTTATCTCTGCTCTAGAGGCCCTGGTGGGACGGTAAGATCTTTCTTTGCTGTATATTATCAGCAGCATAGGAGCTTGTTTATGAATCTTACTGAAATGTTAACCCTTTAGAGACTTTGTAGCCTTCTGCCCTGCTGTTTAAACCTCTCCATCACCTATGTCCCTTTAACAGGCTCAGCTAGGAATAGCAGAGCTGAAATGTAAGTCACTGCTATAATATCACCCATAGCCTGAACAGAAAGTGGGAGTCTGAAGGTGTAGAAATGCCCACACCCTGAACAAGAAGTGGGAGCCTGAAGCTGTAGACCGCCCACAGCCTGAACAGGAAGTGGGAGCCTGAAGCTGTAGAACCGCCCACAGCCTGAACTTTAAGTGGGAGCCTAAAGCTGTAGAACCGCCCACAGCCTGAACAGGAAGTGGAACCTTGAAGCTGTAGAACCAACTACAGCCTGAACAAGAAGTGGGACCCTGAAGCTGTAGAGCCGCCCACAACCTGAACAGGAAGTGGGAGCCTGAAGTTGTAGAACCGCCCACAGCCTGAACTTTAAGTGGGAGCCTAAAGCTGTAGAACCGTCCACAGCCTGAACAGGAAGTGGAACCCTGAAGCTGTAGAACCTACCACAGCCTGAACTGGAAGCGGGAGCCTGAAGCTGTAGAACCGTCCAAAGCCTCAACAGGAAGTGGGAGCCTGAAGCTGTAAAACCACCCACAGCCTGAACAGGAAGTGGGAGCCTGAAGCTATAAAACCACCCACAGCCTGAAAAGGAAGTTGGAGCCTAAAACTGAATGTGAAGAGCAGGCTCTGTAAAACAGTATGATGAGAACACCTCATTAAGGATCAATTACCTTACTTTTTTAAGTTCTGTTGCTCTCTATTGATTTGTAATAGGCACTGGCCTTTGTCCAGAATTTGAATCCATTTCAAGAACTCTGCTTGCTGCCAGAGAATGGATATTCTGGTTTATTACTTATGTCTTTACTAGGCTTAGGTTTTGCAACAGTGACATCCAGTCTGGATAGTCCTCTGTGAGATAAATAGTCTGGACTCGATACATTTTACTTACACTGATACATTGTAGCAAATGATCAGAACAGGAAGTAGATTGGTGCTATTGATACTACTCCCACATGAACAGTGCACCAATCTTTGCTCAATTTTACTATTTCATATTAGTATACAAACCCTAAAGGGACCCAAAAACATAAGCAGCGGGGGCAAATACTTTTTTTTCTATCATCATACATAGATATTGCAGATACATTGTTCTATAGTGTCCGATACGTAATTGCATTTCCACTAACTTTCATTAATTAGATTAACTTCTTAATTTATTAACATATTTTGCATCCTCAAGCATTTCTCCCTCCTCGAACAATAAAACAGCTATTACGGGAAGGAGGACAAGCTGGCGCTGGGTTTACTTCTCCACTGCTCCCCTTACATTAAGACCAAACTGCATTAAAGGAAGTGTAATTAACAGTATCGAGCATGACGACTATAGAGGTGATGCTTTTAGATTAATTAGCATAATTTGAATTAAATGTATGACAACAGATTTAAAGAGTCCCTGAGCTGAAGAAGACGTCTAATGATCACACCCATGTGCCCGAGACAGGTGTACGGCAAGTAGGAAGGAGAATGTCTGCAGAATAATAAAGAAGATTTTTGTTGGAAGTACAGATACGAACGGCCGACAGCTGGCTCTCCAGAAGGCAGACGCTACTTCATAACGCCACTTCTTTTTTGACTTTTTAGAAAAATTAAAGCAAACTTAGATATATTTAGGGTGAAGCGGAAATATAGTCAGGTATAGTCTTAGTAAATATGGAAAATATGCTGGTCCTTCTATGTTCACGTCAGGGTCGCATAGGGTTGACAACTAGTGTTGATCGAACTGTTCTAGAAAAGTTAAGTTCTAGTAGAACTTCTCAAATTTTTAGAACTCGAACCAAACATTTTACTGTTCGTTCGAGTAAAGTTCTAGTTCTATTCACCATTTTCAATTTTGTTTTCAGCGGCTTTCTGCACTTTTGGCGTCCATCTAATCACCTTTATGCACTTTTGGCGCCATCCAATTACCTTTCTGCACTTTTGGCGGCCATCTAATCACCTTTCTGCACTTTTGGCGGCCATCTAATCACCTTTCTGCACTTTTGTCCCCCATCCAATCACCTTTCTGCACTTTTGGTGGCCATCCAATCAGTGCAGAGCACAGAGAAGTGTCAAAAACATCGTCGCTGAGGTGTAGGGATCTCATTGGCTGCTATAATCACATGACCATTGTCACAGTTCATGCCACGGTCTCTGCCTTGGACCGTCGGCCTGTCCGTGCCTACCATGTCTCTGCTGGGGCTCCCTGTGCAGGGGTCCCGGCAGCCTGTGTTCTGCTATGTACTTGCCTGTCCTGTCCAGTCTTGTTGCTTCCTGGGTCCTGTCTGTGCACTGTGCCTCCTAAGGCGTGCGCGCGGCAGCTTCCTGCCTATTTATTAGTTTCCTGTTCTGTGCACCTTCCTCTTCACCCCTGACCTCTGGCTATAAGAGGAAGTTCTTGTCTCTACTCTGGGTCAGTTCATTGCAGTCTGTTGCTGTGTCTTGCTGTTTCCATCTTGAGCTCCTGCCACTATCTCTGGACTTAACCCTGGAGATGCTGGTTCAGTTTCTGTGCCATCTGAGCTCCTGTCCTTCTGTCTGTCTCCTGGTACGTCTGATGTCTCTGCACCTGTCCTGTGTCCTGCCTTGGCACCTGTTCCTGGTCTGTACCGGCTGTGTTACCCGTCCAGTTTTCCCGCTGTATCTGTGGTGTTATGTGTACGTTATCCCTCCTGTATCCTGCTGTGTTCCTGATTTCATTTTTACCTGCCCTGCTTATGTTCTCCTGTGTTCCTGTCCTGCACCTCGGCTGTCACCGCAGGTAGCCACGTCAGGGGTAGCGACCTGGGGGTCCCGCAGCCAAGTCCATCCCACTTTGCGGTGGGCTCTGGCGAAGACCAGGGGCCCCTAAGACTACGCTCCCTGACGAAGTCCTCAAGCTACCACCGCGCCTGCGGTGATCACAGAGGATCCACACCCGGATGTCAGCGGTCGGCGCTTCGCCATATGATTGTCAGCGCCCGTCCGTTACAACCATGTTATATATATTTCACTGTATTGCCTTGTGAACGCCATTTTCAGCTCACTCTCTGTACTATACTGACTGCTCTTAGTTAGTTAGATAGATAGACTTCCTCTCCATAGATGTCAATAGTTAGGGAGTTTGGTATTGCTGGCTGCATCTTTCCCACACCCAGAAACTGTTTGGTGACATTTGCAGGCTCACATAACACCTAACTCTCATATACATGAATATATATTATATAGAGTGCTTGGATTTGCTAAATCATACTCAGTGCCCAAAAGTTCAGTTTTTGCAGTTTTGGGGGTTCAGTAATTGTATAACACACCGTCTCCAAATCTCCTATGTGTCAAAGGGGCTTCTGGGTCCCCTCAGGATGCAGGGCCCCGTAGCAGCTGCTACCGCTGTACCTCCTATAGCTACGCCCCTGCTTGCAAGCTGTCCTCATCTTTTCAGTTAGCCATTGAAAGGAATTAAGTTTTTTAGCCTCTCAATTTAACATTAACCCACTCCACTGCCCTCCACCAGGGATTTTTACATGAACCCTTCACTGCTCTAGACCACCAGGGATTTTGACAATAACCGCTTCATTGCCCTATATCACCAGCAGTTCTAACATTAACTCTTTCACTGCCCTAGACCACAATGTATTTTTACAATAATCCCTTCATTGCCCTGTACCACCATCAATCCTAACATTAACTCCTTCACTGCCCTATACCAATAGGGACCCTACATTTACCCACTCACTGCCCTACACCACCAAGCATCCCTATATGAACCTCTCACTGCCTTAGACCACCAGGTATACAAAATGTATGCTTCCAATGCTCTACACTAGGGATCCATACTTTAGCCCACTTACTGTCCTAGACTACCAGGGATCCTTACATTAACCCCTCAATGCCCAAGACCACTAGGTATGCATTATTAAGCTTCCCAATGCCCCACACTAGGAATCTATACATTAACCCCCTTACTGGCCTAGACCACCAGGAATCCTTATGTTAACTTCCATACTATCCTGGCTTCCATGCATAAGGTTCTGTAGATCAAATTTAGTCTCGTTTGAACTCATTTTGGGCTATTTCACTGTGGTTTAGCTATATTTGGCAGAAACACAAGCTTGGTCTACAACATGTCTGGTACCTAAGGGGTATATTGCCATACTGCTGAAAAAGACCAGATGTAACAACGTCAGTAGACAAAAAAAAAACACAGTACTCACATCCCCCCTTTACAATGGCAATTTATCTCCCGTTCCTCAATTTTCTCTCTATAGTCGGCCTCCGGTGATAACATCACATCCTATGCTGCAGCGATCACATGGAGCAAAACATTATTGCTGGAAACTGGCGGTACAGACAAGAACAGTAGGCCTAGGGCCATCTTTTCCATTGGGCACTCTAGGAAGCTGCCCAGGGGCCCCACAAGTATAGCCAAGTGGTCTATGTATGTCACAGGAATACAAGAAACATACCATGGATCCCTTGGTTGGTTTTGCTTATTTACCTGTCTGTGTGTTTTACGATGTGCAAACAGTTAAAAATCATGGTGGAGAAGGAAGCCAAAGGCTCCCTGCCAAATACTCTTGTAGGCTGCAGGCTGCCGGTGTCCAGATGTAAGTGGTGTGATCATATGGGTGTGCTTGAGGGGGGGTCACGGTATGGCCAAGTGTGATGTCTTGTATTTGGGCAGGACCCACAGGCAGTGCTATGCCCAGCGGCCCATAATTCTGTTATGACAGCTCTTAGTAGGCCAGAGATGCTTTTCCAGTGGAACAACATAGGAGATGATTATAGTGGGTTCTTTTTTCCTTTTCCCAGTACTTGTAGATCTTGCTGTGGACATCGAAAAATCTGCATCATTTGGATTTTCTTGCAGATTTTGACTTCCCTATTAAATTCAATTCAAATATGTTTTAGATTTTCCACGTACAAATCGACAACAAATCTGGTCCATGTCTTTGTGGCCTAGTAGACGCAGCGTCAAAGGCGGCATGATGAAGCATATACGTCACGGTGTCTGTGCTGCTTTCTCGTGCGGCGGCCGAGAGTAACTTTGTCCTGGATATCAACTTTATACACGTCCAGAGGATGCACATTCAGTTGAAAAAAAACTTGTTTGTGTTCAGGGCCTGCCGGCATGTGATAACTTGACCTAGCGACGTCCCTGAGCATATGTATCAATAATAAAGCTATAAATAATACCGAAAACACACATAAGGCCTTATGTATGAATACTGTCTAGCAGTTAGACTGTCTTTGTTGCCCATAGCATCCAATGAGAACCTAGAACCACCAATCAGAGCTCATAGCAACCAATTAGAGCCCATAGCAACCAATCAAAGCTCATAGCAACCAATCAGAGGCCATAGCAACCTATCAGAGCCCATAGCTACCAGAGCCCATAGCAACCAGAGGCCATAGCAACCAGTCAGATCCCATAGCAACCAGTTCGAGCTCATAGCAACCAATCAGAGCCCAGCTTTTATTTTCCCAGAACACTGTAAGGAATGACAGCTGAGCTCTGATTGGTTGCTATGAGCTCTGATTGGTGGTTATAGGTTTGGATACTCACGAAACGCGTTATGTTAATGTTAAATAAACTATATCCTTTACTTTTTTAGCATCCATTTGTAGCGCTCTAGAGGTAATTCCCACATTTTTAAGAACTAACAGTTTTTAATTCGGCTAATTTTGTGTTCCGTTGGCGTCCCACGAGGAAACCAAAGGCGGGAATTTTTGGAGCAGCTGTTGGAAACCTAACTACTACTACGGTGGATTTATTCAAACGATCAAGCGTGCTGTACCGTATTAGTACAGCAGAAATAGGTGAGCACTTGACCTCCACCGCTGTTTAAAGTTACAACTTATTTTAGGATTTCAGCTGTGCTTCTTTCTTGCAGTAAATATCGTACCCCCCAGAGGAATTGTAGGTTTATCCTAGGATTACAACGGAGCTTACCCTTTTATATATATGAGCTCTGATTGGCTGCTATGAGCTCTGATTGGTTGCTATGGGCTCTGATCGGTTGCTATGAGCTCTGATTGGTTGCTATGATTTCTGATTGTTGCTATGGGCAACAAAGAAAGTCTTACTGCTAGACAGTTTTCATATATAAGACCCCTAGCAACACTTTATAGCAGCAAACCCCCAACTACTTATTCTCTATCAAAGGAACAATGCTTTTGTACCTGAGTGGGCCCCCTCAACCTCTGACCCCATAGTAGTCGCTTTGGCTATGTTACTGACTCCCCCTTGACCCACACATCAGGTCACAGGTGCACCCATACCCCTGTCGCCCCCTCTACTAGGACTGCGAGAAGTGCCCTCCCGCCAAGATCTTTTACTCTCAGACACAAGCGGTCCATATTTCTATATTTAATATCTTCGGCAGTCACCAAACAGATTAGGAGATGAAAGCTTCACTGGATATATTGGAGTATTAACGGCTCTCTTCTGTCAAATCTTGAATCTTTATTTTCCATCTATAAATGACAACACCTCCTTATCCCTTACAGAGGACTTATCAGTACGTCCCGATATGTCTCTATGCAGCGGTGCTACTCAGAAACCCAGTATCAGCAGGGATTGGAGCCGGCTCAGTTCCCTGCTGTTCAACCCTTTAGACACCGTGGGGAGTGGAGCTGACTTTCAGGTCCTCAGTGGAGTTGATTCTTGTGGTCCACCAGTGCAGTTGATTCTTGTGGTCCACCAGTGGAGTTGATTCTTGGGACCCACCAGTGGAGTTGATTCTTGGGACCCACCAGTGGAGTTGATTCTTGGGGCCCACCAGTGGAGTTGATTCTTTGTCCCACCAGTGGAGTTGACTCTTGGGGCCCACCAGTGGAGTTGACTCTTGGGACCCACCAGTGGAGTTCATTCTTGGGACCCACCAGTGGAGTTGAATCTTGGGGCCACCAGTGATGTTGATTTTTGAGGTCCATTCTACAGCTTATGTGCATGCCACAGTGGCCCACTATGTCCAGGGGTCCACCAGGGGTTTCCCCTGTTCCCTTGTGGGTCTTTATGAGTGTGTCTAAGCCACCACTATCTCAAATGTAGATGAAAAAGGTTTTGCTTAGAATTAAGTAATTTAGACAGGTATTTTAATTTTCTTCTCCACTTAGCTAGAGTAAATTCTGCAATAAATCCATCTAGTGACAAAGAACGTGTAGGAAATATACGGAAGTCTTACGTGAGCACTACATGGTGGTATTATTTAGATGGTGCATTGAGGTATTATTTATACATTGTAGGGCAGCATTATTTAGGTTCTCAATGGCAGTATTGAGTGGATATTGTATGGCTGTATTATGTGAATGATGTAGTGAGGTATTATTTAGACATAGTAGGGCAGCATTATTACGGCACTTAATAGATTTTCTATGACTGTATTTGGATAAAAATCCTCTTTTATGTATTTTCTTCTGGATTTATGGGTACAAAGGATAAAGCCTCATCTAAAGGTTAATGCTCATAGCTGAAGAACTTCTGAATACAATACTTCATCTGGCCATACAACGAAGGGCGCCTACTAAAGTAAGTAGGGCAGCGTATGTTATCCCTGGGCCGTGCCCCAGTACGGACCAGATTCACAATAAAAATAAAAGCAAACAATACAGACAATGAGTGCGGCCTAATGGGCTTCTAATTCCCTGCTAGATTTATTATTAGAGTTTTTAGAAAATAAAGTCACCCTATTGATGTATAATGGCAGCTCATTATCTAATCTGCTCCGCACAGACAGCTGGTGAGGGATTTCGGCTTTGAACAGGCTAATATTTTACTGACATTGACCAGGTTCTGCTCAAAGGTGGAAGGCTGATTACTGTGCAATTAGTGATTGTCAGAAGCGAAAGAGACATGAAGTACATGGGAGCGGCCGAACTCAGCAAAGTTACATCACAGATATCAAGACTTATAATAATAATGTAAAATAGGGCCAATGTCACATAATCTCTATCTATCTATCTATCTATCTATCTATCTATCTATCTATCTATCTATCTATCTATCTATCTATCTATCTATCTATCTATCTAATATCTATCTATCTATCTATCTCATATATATCTAATATATATCCAATATGTATCTGTCTATCTAATATCATGTCTTTCTAACTAATATCTATCTAATATCTACAGTTGAAACCAGAAGTTTCCATCCACCATATATAAAGCTCCATTTGCATGTTTTTCTCACTCTCTCGACATGAATCAGAATAAACCTTCCCCGTTTAGGTCAATTGGAAACCGCAATTATTTATAATTTGCCAAATGCCAGAAAATGAGAGAGAGATTTTTAAGAGCCATTTTTAATACTGTTTCTGCAAAGTCAGAAGTTTCCTCCATACACTGAGATTACTCCTACCTATAAAACAATTTGGGACCCGCCCATTAAGATTAATGTCAGTCTATTAAGGATGCTTCTGGTTTAATATTGGCAACATCTGAGTTAATTAGAGACACATCTGTGGATGTTATAGTAAGGGCACACGCAGAAACACACAGCTTCTATGTGTAACATCATGGGAAAGTTTAAAGAAATCAGCAAGAGTATCTGGAAGAGAATTTTGGGACTTGCACAGTCTGGTCCATTCTTTTATGCAATTTCCAGATACCCCGAATGTGCCTCGTTCATCTGTACAAACAATTATATGCACAGTACAAACAAGATGAATGTCCAGCCATCAACCGCTCAGGAAGGAGACGGTTCTGTGTCTCAGAGATGAATACGCATTGGTCTTACAATAGTGCATATCAACCAAGAACATCATAACACAAAAGACCTTGTGAAGAAGCTGCTAAGCTGTAAGATTGTGTCATTTAACCACATGTTAAACCGAGTACTAGTCTGTAACAACATGGGCTGAAAGGCCACTCTGCCAGGAGAAGCCGTTACTCCCAAAAGAATAGATAAAAGCCATATTTAGATGTTTGCAAATGCACAGGAACAAAGACCTTCATTTTTGGAGACATGTCCTGTGGTCTGACAGAGCTAAAATTTTACTGTTTGACCATAATGACCATCGTTATGTTTGGAGGAAAAAGGAAGAAGCTCGGAAACCTAAGCATACGATCCCAATTGTGAAGCATGGGGATGGCAGCATTATGCTGTGGGGTTGTTTTGCTGCAGGAGGGACTGGTACACTTCACAAAATAGATGGCATCATGAGGAAAGAAGATTATGTGGCAATACTGAAGCAACATCCTCAAGACACCAGCAAGGAAGTTAAAGCTTGGGCAGAAATGGATCTTCCTATCCTAATGGACAATGCACCGAGCTATACTGCCCAAACTAGTTACAAGGTGTCCTTAAGGAGACCCAAGTCAATGTATTGGAGCGGCCCGTCACAAAACCTGGGATCCTCATTCCTAAAGAAAATTTAAAAGAAAAAGGCAGGTGTTAAGAGGCGACCTCCAACACATCGCTCAAATACACCATTCTGTCTAAGGAATGGGGCCAAAATTCCTACCAATCTATTGTGAGAAGCTTGTGGAAGGATCCAAAACCATTTGACCCAATCAACAGTTTAAGGGCCACAGCGACCAAATACAAATGAAATGATGGAAATTATGGATGGAAGTATAAAAATGTCTTAAAAATTCTCTCTCCACATATTTCTGTCATTTGGCCAAATATAAATAATTTTGGTCCTAAAACAGGGACGTTTGATTCTGATTTCATGTCAGATAGTGAGGAAAACATCCATAGTTCTTTTTAATAGTGGATGAAACTTCAGTTTCCAACGTATATAAAAAGAATGGACTATGAAGAACAATGCTCTTATAAACTCTTATGGCGAACCAAAGTTTTCAAATTCAAATCCCTATAGAAAATCACTATAAAATCCAATCAATCAAAAAGAGGCTGGTACATAGAGGGACTAGTGAAAACTATATTGTGGTGTGGCATTATTATTACCAACCAAGAAAGAAAAAAAAAATTGGTATAACATCTCAATGTTATATGGGGAAAATGTTTGCAAGTGGGTACGGTAAAAGAGAAAGAAAACCAAAGGGGGTGATTAGTGGGATACATACTAAAATATAAAATAAACAAGTTATAGTGACCAGGATTCAGGAAAAGGGACCTGGGTAACTATTCAAGATTTAATAATATAACAAGTTATTGTTACCAGGATTCTGGAGAAGGTGTCCTGATACATTCTAATGTAATACTATAACAAGTTATAGTGACCCAAGTGAGTTCTTGGAGAAGATCTGATACATTTCTAGATATAACAATATAACAAGTGATAGTGATCCGGATTCTGGAGAAGGGTCTGGATACATTCTAGATGTAATAATTTAACAAGTTAATAGTGACCGGATTCTGGAGAAGGGTCTGGATACATTTCTAGATGTAATAATATAACAAGTTATAGTGACCAGGGATTCTGGAGAAGGGGTCTTGATACATTTCAGATTAATAATATAACAAAAAAAGATATTATTTATATAGTGACCGGGATTCAGGAGAAGGTTCTGGAATACATTCTAGATGTAATAATATTACAAGTTATAGTAACCGGGATTCTGGAGAAGGGTCCCTGGATACATTCTAATGTAATAATATAACCAAGTTATAGTGACCCGGGAAGTCTGGAGAAGGGGTCTGAATACATTTCTTAGATGACATAATATAACAAGTTTAACGTAACCGGGGATTCCTGGAGAAGGGTCTGATACCTTTCTATATGTAAAATATAACAAATTAAAATTGACCAAGATCTGAGAAGCGGTCATTGATCCAGGTATTTATCTGATCCAGATGGGATCGGGCAGGATTTTTTTCTCCAAAATGAGGACAATTGTCTTCTACCTCATGTTTTTTTTTTCTTTTTTCTGGATCAACACTATGGCGCAATAGGCTGAACTGAATGGACATCTGAATTTTTTCCAGCCTAACAAACTATATAACCATGTAATGGGGCATAAAGATATAATAAATGGCTCCCATACTGATAGGAGGAAAGAACTTACCATACGGTACCATGTCAAGTGTTGCACTTGAGGGTGGTATGATCCTATCTTTGTTCTTAAATGGCACACTGCACATGCGTTGTTGATGACAACATGATTCTTCAACATACGGCAATAGCCGCCACACCACAGGTCTCGCTGGGATCTGTGGTCCACCAAGCAAGTTCACTACCATAGTTTCTATTCACTGACATGCTATTCTAATGACTTTTCTCTTATTTCTAGCCTGCTGTGATGTGTGTGTAGTCACTGATAATACCATAATAACAGGATTTATGGTAGATGCTGTATTGGTTTTCTAATTTTATTTAATTTAAATTATTATTCATTCATTATATAATATATAATTGAATATTAATGTTACCTTATTGTTAAATTATTTAGTTGCATATAGTTTGATAATTAACAGTTAGCATGGCCTGAGCTGTCAGGAATTCAGTGGAGACTCTTCTCTTCCACACCAAACATTGCGCACCTTTAGCCTTCACGCCACCATTACCCTCCGCTCCTTACAATGTGCCAAATGTATGAACCACAGTAGGAATTGAAGGGGGGGGGGGGGGGTGGAGTCTTCTCTTCCGCACCAAACATTGCGCACCTTTGGGCTTCGCGCCACCATTACCCTCCGCTCCTTACGATTTGCCAAATGTATGAACCACAGTAGCAGTTCAGTGGAGTCTTCTCTTCCGCAACAAGCATTGCGCACCTTTAGGCGGTCAGGAATTCAGTGGCGTCTTCTCTTCCACACCAAGCATTATCGCATCCTTTAGCCAAGTCATGAATTCAGATGGCGTCACTCTTCCCACACCAAGCATTGCACACCTTTAGGCTTCACGCCACTATTATCCTCCCGCATCCTTACAATGTCAAATAGATAACCACAAGTAGGATTCAGTGGCGTCTTCTCTTCCGCACCAAACATTGCGCACTTTAGCCGGTCAGGAATTCAGTGGAGTCTTCTCTTCCACACCAAGCATTGCACACCTTTAGGCTTCACGCCACTATTATCCTCCGCTCCTTACAATGTGCAAATATATGAACCACAGTAGGAATTCAGTGGAGTCTTCTCTTCCGCACCAAACATTGCGCACCTTTTGGGCTAGTTCGCGCTCACCAAATTTTTTTTTTTTCACCCTCCGCTCCTTACGATGTGCCAAATGTATGAACCACAGTAGGAATCCAGTGGAGTCTTCTCTTCCGCACCAAACATTGCGCACCTTTAAGCTGTCAGGAATTCAGTGGAGTCTTCTCTTCCGCACCAAACATTGCGCACTTTAGCCGGTCAGGAATTCAGTGGAGTCTTCTATTCCACACCAAGCATTGCACACCTTTAGGCTTCATGCCACTATTATCCTCCGCTCCTTACGATGTGCAAAATAGATGAACCACTGAAGGAATTCAGTGGAGTCTTCTCTTCCGCACCACAAATTGCACACCTTTAGCCGGTCAGGAATTCAGTGGAGTCTTCTCTTCCACACCAAACATTGCGCACCTTTAGCCGGTCAGGAATTCAGTGGAGTCTTCTCTTCCACACCAAACATTGCGCACCTTTAGGCTTCACACCACCATTACCCTCCGCTCCTTACGATGTGCCAAATGTATGAACCACAGTAGGAATCCAGTGGAGTCTTCTTTTCCACACAACCAAAACAATGTTGCACCTTTAGGCGGTCAGGAACTCAGTGGCATCTTATCTGCCGCACCAAACATCGCGCACCTTTAGGCTTCACCCCACCATTAGCCTCCGCTCCTTACGATGTGCCAAATGTATGAAACCAGAAAAAAATGGGGGGCAGTAGGAATTCAGTGGCGTCTTCTCTTCCACACCACAAATTGCACACCTTTAGCCGGTCAGGAATTCAGTGGAGTCTTCTCTTCCACACCAAAACACTGCGCACCTTTAGCCGGTCAGGAATTCAGTGGAGTCTTCTCTTCCACACCAAACATTGCGCACCTTTGTTCTTTGCGCCACCATTACCCTGCGCTCCTTATGATGTTTCAAATGTATGAACTGCAGTAGGACAGGATTATACATGTTGGCATATCCTACGCTCCCAGAGGTGTAAGTTCAAGCTCTTGGGCCCTAGTGCAAAAATTTAAATGAGGCCACCATTTACCATGTGCCATTTATAAGACTGGTGTATTCTTATGTGGCAGAAGGGCTTTTGTGACACCTCAAGCTGCAGGGCCCAGTAGCGGCTTCTTCTGCACCCCCCTATATCTACGCCCCTGTACACTCCTCTATAGCGATTTAGAACTGGTGTGTCATGCCAGGTTCATACATGTCGCCCAAAGTGTCTAACAAATGTTTTTCGGTTGCCATCTCTCATTCACTTTGGTGCATGATTTATTCTAGCTATTGTGGAGACATAACTATCATCTTTAGAACAAATTTGGACACCTACAAGTATTACGCTACCGTGTCTAATATTGTGCCTGGTATTAGTTGTTACTCGTAATGAGACTGCAGCACTATTATAAGCGAGGGACTGTCACATTAGTGGATAAAGATTATCAGGATGAAATGTTCCTTAATATTGAACACTTGATTGTATAAAATGATATATTACAAGAAACTCCACCGGAGAGATTATTCTGTAACTTTTAGCTGAAGCTTAGGAGGAGAAGCACTGGTCACTTACTTGGAAAGCTATTGCAGGATAAATTACATTAATATCAGGTTTGATAATGACCTACTAGAGATAATTATTCCATCTAAAAATCCTATTAGCGGAAAGAAATTAGTTTTGTTCAATTCATCAAATGTAGTTTATTACATCCAGATGCTGCATGTGTCAGATATATGGGGCACAGTAGCCTCTATGATGAAATAAGCAATGTCCCAAATATACATCCACCATAGAATTATGTATGTCATATATACACAGATGAGTCTCATTATTATGACCTGCATTTAGTATCCAGAGTAACCGGCATGTGCAGCATGGTTCAGCAGTTAGACAGGCGGGGAGTGACTCAATAAGGTCTTGGTAGGTTGCCACAGGTATCTGGAGCCAAAAGCATCCCACAGCGCTTGAGGGTCCAATTAGAGCCAACCTCACCATCCAGGGGCCCCACAGCTGCTGAAGGGTCCATAGAGCCAGCACCACCATCCAGGGGCTCCCACAGCTGCCAGAGGGTCCATAGAGCCAACATCACCATCCAGGGGCCCCCACAGCTGCTGGAGCGTCCATCGCGCCAACACCACCAATCGGGGCACCAAAAGCTGCTGAAGGGTCCATAGAGCCAACACACCATCCAGAAGCCCCCATAACAGTTGCTGGAGGGTCTAAAGAGCCAACACCCCCATCCAGGGGCCCCGCAGCTGCTGGAGGGTCCATAGAGCCAACACTACCATTCAGAGGCCCCACAGTTGCTGGAGGGACTATAGAGCCAACACCACCATCCAGGGGCTCCAACAGCTGCTGGAAGGTCCAAAGAGCCCGCACCACCATCCAGGGCTCCCACAGCGCTGATGTTCCAAAACCCGCCAACATCCCCCATCCAGGGCTCCCACAGCTCAGGAGTCCCATAGAGCCAACACCACCACCGGGGCTCCCACAGCTGCTGAAGGATCCATACAGCCAACATCACCATCCAGGGGCTCCCAAAGCTACTGGAGGGTCCATGAAGCCAACCACCGACCATCAAACTAGGGGCCCACACATGCTGACTGCACCCACACTCTGGGAGGGTCCATAGAGCCAACACCACCATCTAGGGGCACCAAAGCTGCTTGAGGGTCCATAGAGCCAACACCACCATTCAGAGGCCCCACAGTTGCTGGAGGGACCGTAGAGCCAACACCACCATCCAGGGGCCCCCCCAGCTGCTGGAGGGGCCATACAGCTAACACCACACATGTCAAATTGTGTGGTCTGAAGAATCAGGGGCCAGGGTTGAAATTGGAAGCCTTGGTCATGCTCTTCCAACCAATGTCAGACATTTCTAGTAGTGTGACATGTCGCATTGTCTTACTGGAAGATCTCATCCGCCCCAAGGAAGACAATCAGCACAAATAATTGTTTGTGATCTGGGAGGATGGATTCGTACCCAAATCAGATGAGAGCACCTTCCAGATGGATAAGTGGGCCAAAGAATGTCTCGAAAACCTTCCCCAGACTATAACACCATAACCTTGGGCTCTTCCAGCAATGGTTGCAGGGTGTATGTTCTCTGAAGCTTGTCACCTGATATCCCAATGTCCAACTGTTCAATGAAGCAGAAAATATGACTCATCAGAGAAGACAACCTTTTGCCAATCAGCAGAGGTCCAATATTGATACTGCTCGGAAACTTAAAGCCTTGGCTTTTTGGCGATGCATATTGCTTAGTAGAAGGTTGTAGTGACACCCACCTGTTTCCAGGGCGCCCTAACACAGTAGGGTTAGCGAGGTGCAGTGACATCCGGCTCTCTGGGGCCCCATACACATTAGGGTTAGCAGAGATGCAGTGATATCTGTCTGCTACGTGGGGTCCATAACAGTAGGGTAGCAGAGGTGCAATGACATCCTCCGACTGCTCCGGTGCTCCATATCACAGTAGTGTTAGCAGAGGTGGCAATAACATACATCTGCTCCGGGCTCCATACACAATAGTAGGTTAGCAGAGGTGCAGTGACATCCGTCTGCTCCTGGGCACCATACACAGTAGGGTTAGCCAGAGGTGCAGTGACAACCGTTCTGCTATCCTGGGCACCATACACATTAGCGTTTGCAGGGGAGCAGAGACAACCGTCTGCTCCAGGGCCCCATACACAGTAGGGTTAGCAGAGGTTTGCATTACCATCCTCTGCTCCATGTCCCATACACAGCAGGGTTAGCAGAGGTGCAGTGACATCTGTCTGCTCCGCAGGGCCCCATACATAGTAGGGTTTAGCAAGGTGGCAGTGACAATCTGTCCTGCTCCGGGGGTCCCATACACTCGTAGGGTTAGCAGAGGTGCCAGTGACATCCGTCTGCTCTAGGGGCCCATACATATTAGGGTTAGCAGAGGTGCAGTGACATCTGTCTGCTCCAGGGCCCCTTACACAGTAGGGTTAGCAGAGGTGCAGTGACACCCACCTGTTCCGGGGCCCCATACACAGTAGGGTTAGCAAAGGTGCAGTGACATCCGTCTACTCCGAGGCCCCATAGACAGGAGGATTAGCAGAGGTGTAGTGACATACATCTGCTCCGGTTCCCATATACAGTGTGAAATATGATACTTTTCATCCGGATGTGACATGTGTAAGGTACATGGTGGAAAGTTGCCCTTGTGACAGATAAAAAATGTCTCGGATATACAAGCATTAAAGCATATGTCAGTTATACACCATATGGCTCTGTCTCCACTGCACACAAAAATGCCAGTTTTTCTGCGTTTTTCGTTTTCTAAAAAACACTGAAAAAATTACTGAAAAGAGGTGCCATAGACTTTAATAGTAAAAACATTCTGTAGTCTCCACAGAACCATATAGTGATCATATAGTGGTAATGACCAGTGTACACAAGCTCCACAGACTGTAGATTACCACCATACAGTGACCATATAGTGGTAGTTACCAATGTACACAGGCTCTGCAGACTGTATATTATCACCATACAGAAACCATATTGTGGTAGACACCGGTGTACACAGGCTCTGCAGACTATATATTACCACCATACAGTGGCCATTTAGTGATAGACACCATTGTACACAGGCTCTGCAGACTGTATATCACCTCCATACAGGGACCATATAGTGGAAGACACCAGTTGTACACAGGCTCTGTAGACTGTATATTTCCTCCATACAGTGACCATATAGTGGAAGATATGTGTACACAGGCTCTGCAGACTATATATTACCCCCATACAGTGCCCATATGGTGGTAGACACCAGTGTACACAGGCTCTGTAGACTGTATATTACCTCCATACAGTGACCATATAGTGGTAGATGCCAGTGTACACAGGCTCTGCAGACTGTATATTAACCCCATACAGTGACCATGTAGTGAAGTTGATTCAGGGACCCACCAGTGGAGTTGATTCTGGGGCCAAACATTGGAGTTGATGCTGGGGGCCCATCAGTGGAATTGATTTTGGGGCCCAACATTGGTGTTCATTCTGTCGGCCCACCATTGGAGTTGATTCTGGTGGCCCACCCTACCATTCCTATACATGCTTCTTATACTCCTTTCATTGTCTTTTGCCTCTTTCTCTTTGCCTTTCTGCATCTCCAGAGGATGCATATGGAGTTGAAAAGCAGCTCCAGGTCTGCCATGTTCAATGGCCCACCGGGGTTTCCACTGTCCTCTCATGGGCCAGTCCAAGCTTGTATCAATGTGCATGGTGGGAACAGCCCTTTAAAGCTTCAATGTGTATGGGTTCCTCTATACACAGCACAGCATATCCCTGAATATCCTCCTCCTCCTGTTTTCGTCTACATTTTTCCACGTTTTATGTTCCACCACTTGTTCCTTGTCTAGAACCACAGTGGTTTGGTTTACTCGGATTATGCAAAATTCCCACCAGTTAACTACGCTTTGATGTAGCATGAAATCCGGCCTTCGTTGACACTAATAGGCTTCATCTAGTCGTCAAACATTTTAATCTGAAAATATAAACAAGGCGCACTTTTGGGATTTTCTCTCCCCTTTCACTTTATGAATAAAGTATTTAAACAAGAGCTAACCGTTGATGAGGTCTAATTGCATCTAATTATCTCTTCGGCAACATTAAGACAGATGGTGAGGGATTTATATTTATAAATATCTCATGTGATTAATCTGATGAGGTCCATATGAACCGAAATCAATGACTTCTACATTCATGTCAGAATACATTAACCACGGTGACCGGAGGAGATTTAGCAATATGTGATATCTATTACAGCTGCCAGTCACCGGCCATCCCATTGAGGTTCAGCCGACACCACTTAAAGGGAATGTGTCATCAGAAAATGACCTATTGTTTTTCTATTAAACACATTTTTAAAGAATTTATTTTTAATTTCCCATATCACATCAATATTTTTTTTTAAATTCTGAAATCCTGCAGTTCTCACTTTGTCCACTAGACCTAATAATAGTCTGAGACTTCCTGTTCTGTAGAGAAAAATTCTCAGCAGTCTCCTCATTATCAGCAGAGGCAGGATTACACTGAAAGGAGACCTCAATGTGTATAGATAACACAGGATGCACCAGTCACAATAGGATATGACACAGCTCCCCCTCTCCTCCTCCCTTCACACTGACTTCTTTTCGGGTCACAGAGCCTAGAAAACTCTCCTATAGAAGTCAATGGTTCTGCTCCTGTTCACAGGCCCCTATGTCCATGAAGCTGCTATAAAGCATCTATCTAATTTGCTGTTAAAAGCAGCTAAGGCAACATGGCTGACCCCATAATTTTAGACAGGAAAAATTAAAAAATCTACAATCAGTAACTAAAAAAGGCTAAGAAGAAAAATTATGTATCAGCATCTTGTTTTAATTAGTAAAAAAAATGGCGATAAATTCGCATTAAAGGGGTCAAAGAAATGAGAAATATAGGGTTTGCTATTATCCAAAAACATCCAAGCTCCAAGGACTCTGTCTGGTATTGGTATTTAACTTTATTTTCGTCTGAGTTGCAATATCAGACACGGCCACTAGACCAGGGTGGTGCTGTTTCTAGTTAAAAAGACCTCTATTTAATTCCTAAGCAACCCCTGGCCCCTAATGATGCAGTGTGCCCTAACAGCAGGCTTACTGTACAGAGAGCCTAGAGACCATTTTAGGCATTAGGAAACCTAACGACCTGATAGGTCTGAGGATTCCCATTTGATCATGTTGCGGTCTTGGACCACATCAAACAAAGGGTAAAACTGCAGTGAAGCCTTTGATCCCTGCCGCCAAAGAACAGCGGGCGGTGCAATTCCTCTGTCGACAGTGACATCTTTTGGCATCGCTGCCCTGGGCAGGGAGAGGGAGAAGGGCTGATGGTTTCAACAGTAGACCTAGGAATGTAACTAACAGCTTCGTTCCTACAGGAGCCTAGAAGTACAGTAAGGATCAGAGGTTTCCACCGGCATCCGCCGTCTAACCCTTTGATTGCTGTGGTCTGAGACTGCAGCATGATGAAAGGGGATTCCCCTACCCAATCGGCTCACTGAGTTCCTCAGTGCCCAATGGCGCATGGGAAAAGCCTATAAATTCAGCCATGGGGACCTAGAAATACCCCAAGGCTGTCTATGAAGTAAGCCTGCTGTTAGGGCTCATTGTGTGTTGCCTTAACACAGTGTATAATGTAACAGCATACAGGAGTATATTAATACATGATAAGTGCTTATTAAAGTTTGTTATCCTTCAATGCAATAAATAAAGTAATAACATAAAAAGTCTGCAAAAAATAAATAAGTAATTAAATAAAAATAAATATTTAATATAAAATATAAAAATATTAAAAATTATGGTACCTACATTACACAGAAATCAATGCAAAACGGCTAGATTTAATATTCAGCTAGAAACCTTGAAACATAACTTTTAATTAAATATTCTTAATATACAAAAAAATACTCCTCAAACTGAGCATGTGTGGGTTCCTTGGAACGAGGTGTTGGCTGTGAGATACAGCCAGCATTGTTCCAGATGTATATCTAGCAGATATTATACAAATTCATTATAACATAGTATAGTTACCCCTAGAGTTTAAAATATACCACAACTTCATCAGGAAGTGCTACTAATAACATCATGGTGTCTGCTTATACAGAGACAAAAGTGTGTTGACCCTAATCTAATCAGCTGTAATACATCTCTCCATCAGGTAGACTTTATATTAGATAGGATAGTAAGGGTGTCATCAATTAGTTGTAATGCAGCATGTAGCACCACATTTAACCATATGATAGGCAACCTGTATAAGCCTTATCTATATGCAATTGTAATAATAGCAATCACCCCTGTTATTGCTAAAGCAGCTGTTTAGATGTGATTGGGTTTCCAAACTAAATGAAAAAATAAAAAAATAAACAAATGCTTGCAGAAGCAATCCATGCAGAGACCAGATGATGTCTCTATAAATGTAAGAGGGCTTCTAAAGACCCATTGATGTGAGAAAAATTCACTCAAAGTTTATTCTTGCATGCAAGGATGCAAATCAATAATGTAGCAAAGCATTTGTCTGGCAAAAACTTACAATACCCCATATGTTATAGTTTTGTAGCCCACTCCCTTATAAGAGTAATATGCACCAACCTCTTACCATTTAACCATAAAACAGTTAACCCCTTAACACCTTAACGACCGCGCACCGTCTTTCGACGTCAGATGGTGCAGGTCGTTCATCTACAGCGATGTCTTTTGCCGTCGCTCTAGACTTCGCGGTTTGCAGTGTTCGGCGCTGCAGCTACGCTGGGATCGGGGCTGTACTATCCAGCTCCGATCCCAGAGCATCTCCTGTGAGCATTGGGGTGCGGAGGAAACCTCCGCAACCCGCTGCTTTAACCCTTTGATTGCGGCGGGTGATCGGAATGCCCGGTGACCCGACAGAGCTGGGGGAACGGCTGCACAGTCAGCCCTGGGGACCTAGAGTAGCCCCAGGGCTGTCTGTGTATGAAGCCAGTGACCAGGGCACACTGTGTGCTGTCCTGATCACTGCCTATGTCAGACTGACACAGATTATAATGTATTAGCATATATGAATATGCTAATACATTACTAAGTGTAAAAAAAAAAGTAAAACAGTTCTCCCTTCATGGGATTAAAAAAAAAGTAAAAAAACATAAAGAACTGTAAAAAATAAATAAATAATAAAATAAAAATAAAATAAAAATAAATATTTAATAAAAAATAATTGTGCATATATTACACACACAAAAAAACCCTATACATATTAGATATCCACACGACTGTAATAACCTGTAGAATTAATCTAACAAAAAAAACCTAAAAAATAAAAAAAAATTCTGCAATTATTTATAAGTGAACTTAAACTTTTCCCCCATAAAGTACAACTTGTCTCGAATAAAACAAGGCCTCATACAACTGCATTATTAAAAAAATAAAAAAGTTACAACTGTTGAAACGCTCTGTTCTGGTCATTAACTACTTTTCAGGCCTGGGGTATTTTTTATTTTTTATTTTGGTTGACACGTTTGTTTTTTCCGCCTCACCTTCCAAGAACCATAGCTCTTTTTTTATTTTTCCACCTACCTAGACATATGAAGGCTTTAATTTTGCCGGACAAGATGTGCTTTCAGATGGTGTCATTCTCCGAACCATAGAATATACTGGGAAACCACAAATTAATTCCAATTGGGGCAAAATGTTAAAAAAAACCATACTTGTGCCATGCTTGCATTTTTTTTAGGACGTTCACTTCCCTGTATAATTGATGTGTTCTCCGTTTGTACAATTCCAGAAACACCAAACATGTACGGTTTCCTTTATGTTTTGGTACCATAAAAAAGCAAAATATTTCTATATTTGAAGTTTGCGCAGTGCCGCCATTTTCTGTGACCACTAACTTTTTTGTACTAACACCTATGGATGTGAGTGAGGGACATTTTTTTGCAGGTCGAAGTGCACTTTTTATTGGTACCAGTTTGGAATGCATGCAACTTTTTAAATCACTTTTATTACAATTTTTAGTGGATGTGAAATGACCAAAAACTGCAATTTTGGTGTTTGGAATTTTTTTTCTTCTACCATGTTCAACGTCTGGAAAAAACGATGTTATATAATAGACTGGACTTTTTCAGTGACTTTTTTGCGACAAATTTTTTATTTGTAAAATGACAACAGGGCGGTTATTTGAACTTTTAATTTTTTTAACACTTTTAAACATTTATTTTTACTTTAACATTAGGTCCCTCTAGGGCGCTTCACCATTAGGGGGCAAGATCATTTATACAGCCTAATGCATTGCATAGACAATGAATTAGGGTGTACAAATATGGCGGTTTCACTATTTCCTGCCTGTGGCAGGAAGTAGTGAAACGAAAAAACCTGGCGGCAATGGAAGCCTCCACAAGGCTTCCAGCTGCCATGTTAAGTGATCTGGACCCTGCAATCCTGCCATGGGGGCCCCGATCGGAGTGAGGAACGGTGCATGGCACCGTTTCTCAATCATGGCCGCGGCATTGAAGGGGTTAAAGAGCACGGGATGGCAGTGGCTCCATCCTACGCTGTAATCAGTGGGTGTTAGCTGAAATCAGCAGCTTGTACCCACTGGCTGTATAGCGGGATTGCGGCACGATCCCTCTACCAAGCCTCTTACTGGCACTGGGACATAAGTTTACGTCCAGAGTCGTTAAGGGGTTAAAGCAACTACAAAGAAAAATGGATAATCATGTGTAAGAAATTAACATTCCTAGTTACTATTGTAAGGGTAATACATCTATGTCTCGTCAAAATATAATACACTGGCTATACAGTAACTAGGCTATATTTATCCTTATATGCTATAGTCTATAAATCCAGGTAGAAGCTTATGTTATCTATTCTCTAAGAAGCCTTAATGTATTTTTTATACATTCCTTTCTAATTGTTCAACAGTTTTAAACCTCTACTATCTGACTATATTTTATTCTTGTATAAGCCATATTTTTCTTTCACCTTCTATTGCTAAATTCTAACAATGCATTAAGCTATATTATATCAAGTGCATATCAAAATCACAGACATATAAAATCATAGCTACTGCTCTCATAAACCCCTCATAGATAGTTGCACACTGTTGTGACTGCAATGCAAACTCTCCAAGACAAAAACTACAGTAGCACAGGCCCATAAAAACATTAAACCTATGTGTGATAGGAACAAGTGATATGCTATATCTCAGTGACTACTTTTTGTATATACCCTTCACCACAGATCAATTATGTGTGTTCCCTTTCTACAAGCTGGTTTACAGCATCATTAGTCCTGTTCATAGAACTGGTTTACTCAAACTCATTAAGTCTGGTGTGGTCATAAAACACTAAAAACTTTATCCGGGGTAAGATGTTTTCTGTGTGAGTGGTGCTCTGGACATAGAGTTTATTTAGTTCAGAGAATGACATATCCCAACATAAGTTATAATGGGTCAATTAAGGAACACATAATCAGATATGAGTTTTCCTTCCTCTTTTATAATCTAATCAGCCAGTCAGAGACTACAAATTACCCTAAAGAGCTGATGGGTAGCTTTGAAACGTGAACCGATTGTGCAGGTTATAAAATATAGTTTCCAAAGGAAACCTGCCTTCACAGTGTGGAGTTCAGCCTTTAGCTGAGCTGAGCTCCATCCTTGCACCCAGGAATTGAGCAGACTATCCATTGTAAGTATTAGGTATTTTCTGAGATTTTATCCTTCTATTTTATGACTGTAATTGCATGTATGGATGTCACATTATTTTACCTTTTTTGTACTTTTTTATGCACTGTTCTTTTCTATTGAAGTTTAAAACTTTAATAATTCTGGTCCTTGTATGCTCTAAGAATCCATAGCCTAGAACAAAGTGTTTTAAACCTGTGACTGCTCGAGAGCAGTGTGTTAGGGTTTGTTCACACGGGCTAATTTCGGTGCACATTTTGCATCGTATTCGTGCTCTATTACGGGTGAGATGCGCGCCGAAATTACAGTAATCCATAGTTCTCTCCCCTCTCGTACAATACGATCGTATTGTACGTGCGGGGAGATAAATGACATGTCAATCACTTGTGGAAAATACGCGCCGCGAGTAATGACTGTCAATGGGGCCAGCGGACTAAAGCCCCCCCCCCCCGCGTGCCGCGGGAGTACGCGCTGATCAGCGTGACTCCCAAATCACTCTGCGTAATTGCTGCCGTACTGTACGCATTGCAATTACGCCGGGTGAACATAGCCTTAGCGTTTAACCTGGGGAGTGCCAATAAGCAGTGTTTGAGTCCATCCTTCCGATTTCTTTTCTTTTGATTATCGAGGAAGGTGGTGGCAGTGGATATTTTAGGGTGTCCGGACTATGTGATTTATGCTTGATTTGTCCCCTGAGTGAAAGGTGAGTGCAAATAAGAGTATGTGGAAATAAATCAACTCCTTTACTGTGGCCTCTCACGTCATGTGCTGGTAAGTGTGTTCATGACACTATGAAACATTCAAAATGCATTGCCTCTTATAAAATGGAGGATTTTAATGCACATTTTGACCATATTGTGTGTGCCCATCTACTACATCAAGGCTTATCAGGTGGGACCCTTACTCTAATTCAAGTCTCTCCAGAGGACAAAGCCTACTGTGTGCTATCGACATTTTTTTTAGAGAGTTTCCTGTGTGTTGAGATCGGGCCTGGAAGCAGAGGTCAGAAGGGACACAGTCAGTATGAAATTGTTAATGTGGGTCACTGTCATGGTGGCCGTGGGCGCCGCTGCCCCTGCGGCCGTTCCCCTGCCTGCTAGGGCTTCGGCGCGGGCATCGCGGTCACCCGCGGCCACCTCGCCCCTCACCCCGGCCTTTTTACCTGGCGCGCTCGGTGCCACGCCGCTCTGTCTCCCGGCGTCGGCGCTGCCGCCAACTAGCGCGTGTGTGCCACGGCTGGTCTAGATTTAAAGGGCCAGTGTCTTGGTAATTGGCTTATTGCCGGGCACTGGTCCTATAAAAGGTTACCCCCCCGGCCCCTTTTTTGCCGTTTGTTGGTGTGTTTAGAGTGAGTTGGTGGTTGTCTTAGAGTCCCTGTTGCTTATCCATGTACCAGTCCATCCCGCCACGTTTCCGACCTTGCCTGTTTGCCTGCCCTGACCGTCTGCCCATCTCTGACCACGAAAACCCCTGCCGCCTGCCTGACCTTCTGCCTGTCCCCGATACGCCTCCGGATTACGATTCTGTACCACGCTGTACCCCGGCCGCCACCGCGAGCAAGTCACGTCAGGGGTAACGACCTGGTAGCCTCACGCTGCAGCAAGTCCATCCCGCTTTGCGGCGGGCTTTGGTGAAAACCGGGGGCTAATTAGATTCCGTTCCCTGGCGTGGCTTAAGTATCATCGCTTGCGGTGGTCCAGTACATCCACCGACCCCTTACAGTACAATCTGGCCATGGATTCCGCCAGGGTACCTCTGCCTGAACTCCGGGACGTCACGACGGCTGTCGCCCAGCAGAGTCAGCGTATTGACCAGCTCTCGGCCATGATGCAGAACCTTGCGGGCCGCCTACCTCCGCCTGCAGCTGCTGCCTTCTCACCTGCACCTGTTGCTCCTGCAGCCTTGGCTCTTCCTGCTCCTACACGTGGACCTTCTCTGCATCTGCCGCTGCCCTTTCGCTATGATGGAGACCCCAAGAAGTGCAGAGGCTTCATCAGTCAATGCTCCATCCACATCGAGATGCTGGGACACCAGTTTCCTTCATAATTAGCCTCCTAACGGGCCACTCCGCTGTGGGATCGAGGAGATCCGCTGACGGCAAATCTGCAAGCCTTCCATCAGGGATTCCGAACTGTCTTTGAGGAACCTGGTCGCACCTCCTCTGCTGCCGTCAGGGAGACTCCACTGTGGGACAGTACTCTGTGCAGTTCCACACCCTAGCCTCAGACTTGGACTGGAACAACGAGGCTCTGGTGGCGATGTTCTGGCAAGGCCTCTCGAGACGCATTAAAGATGAGCTCGCGGGTCGGGACCTGCCTTCCTCGCTGGACGAATTGATTCGGTTGGCCACCCAGATCGATATCCGCTTTGCTGAAAGACAACAAGAGCTCCGCCTCCAACGCGAGTCCACTCGACCACACCGGCTACCTCGCTTAGCTTCTGTCTTTCAACGCCCTCCACTTCCTCCGCCAACGGTTCATGAGGACGAACCCATGCAGGTTGAAAGGGCTCATTTGACCCAGGAGGAACGCTCACAGCGACACCTGAGGCAGTTATGCTTTTACTGTGGCGGTTCTGGCCACTTCATTGGAGACTGTCCGGTGCGCCCGGAAAACTCCCGCACCTAGGGCTCGCAGGAGAATGTATCCCTAGGTGTCAGTGTGGCCTCTCCCCGTCTAACCATTCCGGTTTTATGTGGAATTTCGCCGGACAGCACCTTTCAGGCCACCGCCTTCCTGGACTCGGGGTCCACTGGTAACTTTATCAGCCACGCGCGGGTGTCACAGTACCGGCTTCCAGTGACCTCCCTGCAGAAACCCATGTTTATCTCCTCAGTTATTGGCGAATGCCTCAAGGATGCCATTCGGTTCTGCACTGCGCCCCTCACCTTGCAGGTTGGCGCGCTACATTGGGAAACAGTGAAACTACTCGTACTGCCTCATTCCTCTTCTGAGATCCTTCTGGGCCTTCTATGGTTACAAGAGCATGCTCCGACCCTAGACTGGAACACAGGCGAGATTCTTCGTTGGGGCCCGGCATGTCACTCACGATGCCTTCGGGCGCTCTGCCCAGCCCGTCGGTCTGCCTCTACCGAGTCTACGAAGTCTCTGCCAGGTCTGCCTGCTCCTTACCAGGACTTCTCCGATGTATTTTTGTTGGAATAATACTTGTTACTATGTGCAACAACCAATTTTGTATGTATTGCATGTGTGAGCCTTTGTCAAGGGATATTGTCATTGTTGATAAAGTTAGGCTGTTTAAAAAAAACACTGAGAGGAAGAGACAGTCAGATCTTGTTTTACTGCAGATGGACTGATAAGTGCAGACATGTTCTCCTGTGTGCTGAGAAGTTATACTTGTTCTCTTCAAGAGTAAAGTTCCTTTTGCTGTTCAACTACTGGATAATGATCTGGATATTGCTGTAAAAAGGGTTTTGGGGGCCCCGTATCCAAGTATCCAAGTAAACCCAAAAAGT
>JAODAL010031439.1:0-48455 GCA_025379985.1 Phyllomedusa bahiana
GAAAAGGTGCAGTAATACAGGTAATGAGTGCAAAGTAGGAGGACTTCTTAAAAAAAAAAAAAAAAAAAAACAGTTCTGTGAGAGCTGGAATTTTTGCTGGTTGGTAGGTGATCAAATACTTATTTCATGAAATAAAATGCAAATCAATTATTTAATAATCATACAATGTGATTTTCTGGATTTTTTTTAGATTCTGTCGCTCACAGTTGAAGTATACCTACAATAAAAAATACAGACCTTTCCATTCTTTGTAGGTGGGAGAACTTGCAAAGCCGCCAGTGTATCAGTGTACTTATTTTCCCCACTGTTTCTTGTCGTAATGCAATTATTGTTTAAGCTTTTCTTCAGAAAAGGTATGCCAACCAACAGCCTAGACCTCAACCCGAATATTCATAGATGTGATAAACATAGCGGATTCCACTTGTACGTGTTTCGAATCATACTTTTTTACTGTACAAGTGGAATCCGCTATGTTTATCATATTTGAAAAGCTGGAGACCGCCAACAGGATCCCAGTATACAAATAGGAACCAGGAGTAATGTGGATATTCATCACAGTGAGGTAAGTGTCTCTATGTGGACTTGTATTTGTGAATATTTATAGCGAAAGTTAAAAAACAAGAAAAAATAAAGAGTTCCTGACAAGGATCCATCCTGCAAAGCTGATCTGTCAACCACGCGTCGAGAAAGTTAGATTCATTTTGAATGTTTTCATTGAACTCTATGCCCAAAGAGAACAAAGGAGGGTTTTTTTTGTTGATTCCATAATTTTGATTCCTTTGCTTGATTTGAAAATACATGTGTTACTGCTTTAAATAGCGGAGCTATTTGTATGAGATATGTTTCATGAAGCCAGAATGCCCAGCTATTAAACAAACATTGTTGTGAGTCATATCTGTGGTTTGCATATTTGCTAGTAAGTAAAAAAGTTGGGTGATGCCATAACTTTTTTCAGGCGTTGTTAATTTGTTCCCTTGTTTTTGTATTTGCCTTATTTAGAACATACACAACTCTTAAAATATTTTTTACAATTAAATTTTTTTTTTGGTCACCGATTTCCCTTGTTTACTCAATTTTTCCTTTCCATATTACTAAACCATTGTTTGTAACAACTCAACATGTATTTATAAACAAAAAAGCAATATAAAACAAGCTTATTATATATTTAGGCCCCTTTCCCTCCATAATAAGTAAAAAAAAAAAGAAAAAAGATGATTCTTTTTAAAGAGGGACCTGTGTCTGTTTTAGTAAATGTTAGAGCTTGTCCCCATGGCAAGGGTTATTGGTCGGTTTTTCAGACTGATTGCGGTTTCAGAAACTGTCTGAAAACAGACATGCAATGCTGCCCCATAGACTACACAGTCGGTGTAACGAAAACCTTTGGCAGAACATGAACATGTGGGTGCGAAGGGAGACAGCTTGAATCTGCAAACCGCAGACAAAAGGTGTAAAAAAACCCCAAAATATCGATCGTAAAATCCGACCGGTATTTGGTCTTTGCCATATGTACACACCCTTAGTGTTCCCAATGAAATAACAATTCTGGGCTGTCTTTCATTAGATCTCTCTGTTGTGTGATTCCCCTTTAATTCCTCCTAGAATGTCATTACTTATCTGTCATATGGGTGTTACCAATTGTGGGCGTGTCCCTGCATAATCTGATATTGTCCAATCAGTGCTGAGAGTGTCAGTGTGTACAATTCCTTTTGAAAACTGGAATTGTAATACAAATCTGACTGATTTAGTAATACAATTTTAGAAGAGAAAACAGAGTTATAAGAGAAGACACTCCAAAGTTATTACCCAGGAAACACATGTATTTATTAAAACACAAGTCAGGTCCTCTATTAACCCCTTAAGGACCTCACTTTTTTTGGTTGACACATTCATTTTTTCATCCTTACCTTCCAAGAACCATAACTTTTTTTATTTTTCCATCTACCTAGACATATGAGGGCTTTATTTTGTTGAATTCACATAGAACAAGTGGGGAGAGCCTACCATATAAATAAAATATAACTTTTAATATATTATTCTTAAAATTAAGACAAAACACTTAACCTAGTGTACTCTGAAGAAAACAAAAGCCCTGCCTGTCATCAGTCTGTATCATGGGGCTGTTGGAGGTCGTTTAGCCTACATTCAGATGGATGAAAGTGAGTCTATATGGTGCATTGGCGGCAGTTTATATAGATTTAGTTGGTATACCTAAATAATTTTCATTACCATTTATTGCAGGTAGCATTTACTCCTCAATTATCAGTGTATCCATACGCTTGGTTGTAAGTATATGCTATCTATTGTATACTACCTGCTATGTCTATGGAAAAATGTGAGTATATGGCACTATATGATAAAACAGTGATAACTTTGTTGTTATTGACATTTGAACGACCTCTTCTGTACATTTTGTTATACTTGTGTCTGCTCTATATGCAAGTGTTCTGTAGAATATAAATTGTAACAGCTGGCCTAATTTTTTGCTCCTTGATGAACCCACCCATGTGTGGGGGAAATGCGTCGGAACGTTTACCTGGATATTGGAGTGCTGTATCATGATATTTTTTTATTTACTACTGCTATCTCATTTTTGGATTAGCTTGTTTGTTGATTGGAACACTATATACACTAGTTCCCGACTTTGTCGTAGGGACAGTGTGGGGTTTGTGTAGAGATTTGTTCCCATCTGGGGTCACACTTTTCAGGGCACTTGTCTCACTTCAGGCAAACACCTTGTTCTTGAAGGTACACTAGGCTAAGTGTTTTTGTGAATTTTAAGAATAACATATTAAAAGTTATATTTTATTTATATGGTAGGCACTCCTCACTTGCACTCTGAATTTCTTTGAATTTATTAGGGGGTGTGTTGCCTAGGCTATTATTGGATATAGAAAGTGGTGATGGTCCAGAGCACTTGATTGTCACAATACTGGTTGTGTGATTTTGTTATTCTTTTATTTTGCAGGACAAGATGTACTTTCTAATGTCGTTATTCACCGTACTATAGAATATACTGGGAAACCGCAAAAAAATTTTAAAGTGGGACAAAATGTGGAAAAAAAAAGTACTTGTGCCATGTTTTTTTTGGGTGTTTTTTTTAAGGGTGTTGACTCTCCGGTATAAATGACCTGTTCTCTGCATTTTGCAGGTTGATGCAATTCCAGCAACACCAAACATGTAGGGTTTTTGTTATGTTTTGGTACCGTAAAAAAGATGCAAACATTTTCCAATTTTGAAATTTGCACTGCGGTGCCATTTTCTGCAACCAATAACTTTTTTGTACACCTACGGACTTGAGTGAAGGTGCATTTTTTCCGGGCTGAAGTGTACCTTTTATTGGTACCAGTTTGGAACACATGCGACTTTTGTGATTAAATTTTATTCCAATTTTTAGGGGACGTAAAGTGACCCCCCCAAAAAACAAAATTTTGGCGTTCTTGAATTGTTTTTCTGTTATGGTGTTCAATGAACGGGATAAAATATGTTATTTTTTAATAGATCAGACTTTTTCGGATGTGGCGATACCAGATATGTGTAACTTATTATTTTTAATTTGTAAAATGGCAAAAAGGGGAATTATTTGAACTTTGAATTTTTTTAAACATTTTTATTTTTACTTTCCCCAGTCAGAAAGTAGTAAAACAGAAAACATGGCAGCAATGAAAGCTTTCACAAGGCTTTCAGCTGTCATGTTGATAGATCGGAGTGAGGAACAGTACGTGGCGCCGTTTCTCATTCTTTTAGATGCCACAGTCATGTTGGCCTCGGCTCCTAAAGGGCTAAACACCGACACCATCCTGCGCTGTAACCGCTAGGTGTTAGCTGCAATTAGCGAACCTGGGGCGTTCTCATACGTCCAGGGTCATTAAGGGGTTAAACACCACCCATTTTTTACCATTAAACTTATATAACCCTGCCTCCAATTTTACAGTGTAATTTTTTAACCCTGAAATAGCTATTATGTGTATGACTGGAGAATGCCATATTGGTGGGGTGTAGTTTCTGGCTATAAATAACTTCAAAATGCCCAAAGAATTGGGGATGATTTTAGAAGATTATCTTCTTTACATGTTAAAGGGAGCATTTCCCTCATTGATTAGCTTTAAATATGTAGATAAACATATCTACATATTTACAATTTGTAAACATCTTACAAATTGTATTTCTGTTCCGATTTTGCTTTATTTAAAAAAAAAAAAATCAAGCTAATAATCTATTCTACTTGTTTAAATATGTTTTCCTAGTTTACCAATCATCTCTGTGTTGTAGAAATGGTGGCTGGGTAATGACATCACTCCTTGCCATGTCTTATCAGCAGCAGGGGGTTAGATGGCTGAGTTTACAAGAGCACACCACTTAAGGTGCTTTCACATGGTGCGTTTTTGATGCGTTTTTTGCCGTAAGTTTTGATGCGTGTTTTGTGCAGCAATGAACAGCAGTAATTGCTGTGCCTCCCTGCACAAAAAAAGTGGCTAAAAAGCACTGTGTGAAAGCACCCTTAGTCTCTGCTCTTATATTTGTTACTGACGGATGTAGGAAGAGCCCATCAACTTTGTGCTGTCCTGTCAGCACTGTAGAGCACGTAGCTGTAGTAGCCGGTGAATGGAGTTTGATATCGTCCCAATACTGCTATAAGTGGTTTACATAGCAGTATTGAGAGCACGAACATTCAAGTCAACAGCGCATTGGTGTCACCTCAATGCCTCTGGCCTGAACTGTCCCTAAGCAAAGCCGATACCAATCACGGAACAAGGAGGTGAAGCAGGAAGTAATAGATAAATGAGTGAAATTCAGACTGAAAAAATGCTTTAAGTTCTTCAATGTATGGTTTTATTCCAGAAATAGCACTATTATGCTGTGCAACATTGGATTTAATGTTTCTAATTTAAATCCTTTGCGTCTATTTTACTTTCCAGAGTTAAAAAAACCCCCAAAACAGTATTTCAAATATCGGTGCCAACTGCATAGTAAGTGTGGACTAGTATGTCTATCAGCCCCTGTACACTTTAGACTATTGTGACATTGAACCAAGGTGTTTTAGAAATAGTTGCTTGTTAGGCCTCGTTCACACGGCTTATTTTGCCGCGGATTGACGCCGTACTGCGCGCCGGATTTGCGCCGCAGTACGGCGCCAATCCGTCGGAGTCATTACGGTAATCCACTGCTCTCATAGAGAACAGTGGATTCCGTCGCTCCTCCCCGCTCGGCGAATCCGCCGCGGGGGGAGAAAGTGACATGCACATTATCCAGGCGCAATACGCGCCGTGGATAATGCAAGTCTATGGGGCCAGGGAGCGGCGCCCCCGCCGCACTGCGGCTCCGCCCCCGTCCCGCCCCTTATTCACGGCGGATTTGTGAGCCGGATTGCGCTCACAAATCCGTCGGGAATAAGCCGTGTGAACACGGCCTTATTATTATATTAATGACTTCAAGCATGTTGGGTCAAGAAGTATTTAGGCAGTAACAAAATGAACATAATTCAGCCTCTGAACACAATCAATAAAAAAAAAAAAACATTAATTATTAATTGAAGTGTAGACATTCTGCCTTAAAGTAAGAAGTTGAATGAGTATATTTCATTAACAGTTTAGGAATAATACCATTTTTTACAGAGTCTAAATCACAGAGGAATGGAGACACAGTTACTGAGCCTTAGGCAGGTTATAAACTAATTCCACATAGAATACAAAGAAGCAACAATGCTATATGGGAGAGGTTCGTCAGGTGCAAAATATTGCTAACCAGATCACTTACACATCTGCTATACATTAAGAGTGTAATTGCCTTAAAGGGGTTGTCTCATTACATTGATTCATCTCACCCCAGTCCTGTTTTCTTGGTTTCATTTTGAATTCAGGGGCATGATTACTGGCTTCTACTAGACTGCAGTAGAAGCCAGGTCTGTAGCTATAGCAACAAGTGCTGGCAGCCTATCAGGAGAGATAGGATAGGTCTGTATCTATAGCGACCTGAGGAGCTGATGCAGCCCATACAAGAAGGGAAATCTGAGAATAGGTAGGATACTGTTAATGGACATATATTACAAAGTGACTTGTTTTTGCAAGATCTTTAACATAAAAAGCAGTCTTTGTAGTGAGACAACCCCTTTAAGATCATACTTGCACATAAACATATATAGGGTGTCAGTTATGTGCAGTGCACCATCAGTGACGCCCACAGTATTCAATAAGGTGGGCTGACTAGTAATCTCAAAGTGCTGAGCACCAATTTTAACATCCCATGCTCTTCAGATTTGCTGAAAGAAAGTGTGAAATAAAAGTTCCTAACAAAATGCAGAAAAACCACAGTACTCTGAAGATAAGATTGCAGAATCTACAGAGTCCCTCCATTTTACTGGCTCAAAACTATGATAATTATACAGTCATGAGAAAAAGAAAGTGCACCCTCTTAGAGTTCTGTTTTATATATCGGGTGTGGGGGTTTTCACTTAACAATATACGTAGTCAGTTTCCAGGAACACAGGTACAGGATTACTGCTCAGTCCACAGGTAGGGTTTATTTAAACAACTAACGTTCATGATCAAATTAAAGTCACTTTCTTCAGCAAAGAAACAGAATATAATAAACTATAACTAAACAACTCCTTACTTTAGGTAAAAGCAAAATAAATCACAGACATCTCACCAGTCCAGGCTTGAGAAACAGCAGGAGTTTATAGATTTTTTTCCAGCTCAGGAAACACAGAGACAGTGAACTCTACTTTCAGGCTTCAGCATACCTACACAGCTCTATCAGCTGCCTCTAATTAGGGCAGGTAAAACCCCTCAAGGTGCTTTCACACAGTGCGTTTTTGGTGCGTTTTTAATGCGTTTTTGTACAGGAAGGCACAGCAATTAATGATATACATTGTTGCACAAAAAACGCATCCAAAAAAACGCACCAAAACCGCACCGTGTGAAAGCACCCTCAGAGTATGGGAGCGACCTTTCCACCAAAGCTATCTGGTCATTCCCAAACCCTGGACCCAGATTCCAAAAAGGCAACCAGTTACACAGAAACCTATTGGCTACTGGAGAACATCACATTCCAGGATCAAGATAACTGACGCCAGTAGCCTCTGTGATACAAAGACACAACAAACCACTTTTCCTCCACCCTAATTACACAGGAAATAATAAAAAAAATCAGATTCTTAGGCTATGTCTCCACTGCACACAAAAATGTCAGTTTTTTCAGTGTTTTTCATTATATAAAACCGCTGAAAAAAACAACTGAAAAGAGATCTCATAGACTTCTATAGTAAAAACCTTCTGTAGTCTCCACAGAATGTTTTTTTTATGCTCATTTTATTTGCTGGTCGTTTTTTGAAACATGTTGCAAAAAAAAAAAACGACTGAACAAGGCAGAAAATTTACTATTGGAGTCTTTGTAAAGTGCCAAACATTTTTTGCCTTGTTTTTTGCAGAAATCCATAGCAATTATAACTAGTGTTGAGCGATTTTTATCGACAAGTTGAAATCGGCAAGGTTTTTATGGTGATCGAAATTTCCAGATCATGCGATAATTAAGGTTAAAATCTGAGCATCATCTATTAAGATCGCGCCTTTTTCGGCGCTTCCTGTAATTTTGGCGGCCAGCAAATCAGATTACAGAATAGAGCAGGGTGAGATGTGTGTGCGACGTCATGACTGGAATGTGTATGGTTGCGATTGGCTGGAAAAATCACATGACCTCGTTTTACATAGAACAGTGTTTCCTGTTTCAGCCTCAGTGTCTCTCAGCGTCTCATAGGGATAGGACCTGCCTGTGGCCAAACAGCTCAGCGAAATTAGTCTATTTCTGCACAGAGAAACCTCTGCTATTAGCTGTGATCCTTCAATTTTAGTTAGATTAGAGATTTGAAGATTTTATGTAGTTAGCTAGAGAATTTTAAGCAGCATCTACGGCATGTAAATTCACGGCGGTGGGCGCGGGGGGTGGGGGGGGCCCCGCGGGTGAACACAGACAAGCTTATCTATAAAGAACACTGGATAAAGTTCACCAAGACTTAGTGTAGACATTGTAGTGGAATAATCTTTATTATTAACAGTTTGCTATTGAAATATTTCCTGGATATTGGGTTGCCTGAACTTATATTGGATAAACATCATTTCTAGTAACTGCAGGTCTCTTTGTTAGCTGCAAAACTCCACTTTTATTATCAGTATACATTTCAGATAGGTGTTCAATTTTACCATTACACCTGTGACTGTTGATATATCCACCTTGCAGTTAAATTACAATCCAGCAATCTTGTAGTCAGCAGGTTGTTTGTTGCCAAAAATACCGTGTATCGTTACGAAAACATCACAGTTACGTGTTTTTTGACTTTTGCGCACCCAGCATTGTCATTGACGCAGCATCCACGTAAATCTTAAAACAGCATTCTATATATCACCACAGGTGAATTGAAAGGTGCAAAAAATACGTTTATTATATCATAAACATAACGTTACATGTTTTTTGACTTTTGCACACCAGCATTGTTCATTGACGCAGCATCTACGTAAATCTTAAAACAGCAATTCTATATTCACCACAGGTGAATTGAAAGGTGCAAAAATACCGTTTATTATATCAAAACATAAGTTACATGTTTTTTGACTTTTGCACACCCAGCATTGTTCATTGACGCAGAATCTACGTAAATCTTAAAACAGCAATTCTATATTCACCACAGGTGAATTGAAAGGTGCAAAAAATATCGTTTATTATACCAAAACATAACAGTTACGTGTTTTTTGACTGTTGCGCACCCAGCATTGTTCATTGAGCAGCATCTACGTAAATCTTAAAACAGCAATCTAATATTCACCACAGGTGAATTGAAAGTTGCAAAAAATTACGTTTATCATACGAAAACATAACACATACGTGTTTTTTGACTTTTGCGCACCAGCTTTGTTTCATTGACGCAGCATCCACGTAAATCTTAAAACAGCAATTCTATAGTCACCACAGGTGAATTGAAAGGTGCAAAAAATACCGTGTATTACGAAAACATAACAGATACAGACATAACAGACTCCTTTTCCCGGCACTTTTTAATCTGGGGGTCAGACAGGTTTAATGGTCATACTGCGGTCCAGGAACAGGTATAGTCAATGTCCAGTGAAACTAAAATGGTGGTTGAAAGACTCCATTTTGCGGCACTTTTTAAAACTGTGGGTCATGCAGGTTTGGGGCTCATGCTGTGTTCCAGGACAGGGATATTCAATGTCCAGTTCAAGTAACATGATGCTTCAAATCATACTGCCTTCTGGCACTTTTTAATTTGTGGGTGATGCAGGTTTAAGGGTCAGGCTGTGGTACAAGACAGGGATAGTAAATGGTCTGTGACTTTTTTTCTGTGACTTTTATAACCTAAGTGTGTTGCCTAAGATGTAGCACGTATCCATTTGACTGTTGTGGATGTTCATTTCAGCTTCTCCAGCCTTGTTTGGGTGTAATAATGAAGGTGTTGTTGCTCTCCCATAGACTTTAATGGTAATCGCTCATAATCGATGCTCACTATCGAAAAACCTTATCGATAGCGGCCGACTATCGCTCGATCTCGATAGCCAACGCAATCACTCAACACTAATTATAACGTTTTGCATTTCTGCAAAAAAACGCACTCTGTTTTATGAACGTTTTTAGAATTTGGTTTTCAGTGAGTTTTTTGTCCAATGCCCTGTAGACATAGTCTTAGAAGGTCTTAAGATTATATATATAAAAACCTCAGCTAAAAAAAAAAAAAAGTTACTAGTGTTGTCATTATTTAAAAAGCAGTTTATGAAAAATTAAAAACACACTTATCGGGTAAGATTGCATTGTAACCTTTGAGCGGCAGAGTCTTTGGTGCCAGTTCACAATGTTCTTCATGGAGCCCATAGAAGTGAAACTTTAAGGCTATGTTCACACGGCTGATTTTGGGACGGATTTCGTTCCGTATTGCGCGTCGTACTGCGCTGTAATACAGCCGAAATCCGTCCCAGATATTATGGTAATCCACAGTTCTCATAGAGAACTATGGATTCTGTCTCCTCTCCCCGCTCGAGAAATACGGCGAGCGGGGAGAAAGTGACATGCGCATTATCCCGGCGGGATACACGCTGTGGATAATGAAAGTCTATGGGGCCCCTACCCCCATACACACGCTGTAACTGCGGGTGAAATCTGTCTAAACCTGAATCAACCGTGTGAACCCTGCCTAAACCTTAACCCAATTGAAATACTGTGGTGGGACGCTGTGCAAATACAAATGTCCACAAACCTCAGCGAGGTGAAACATTGTTATAAAGAGTAGGGTAAAGTCACCCTGAATGATGTGCGAGTTAGGGGATGTTCACACGGCGTTTTCAGATACCCACTAGGTATCCAAACATGTACTGAATTTGGATACATTTTATGCAATGTTTTTCAATGTTTTTCCGTATTGAAAAACATCATGTGAACATGCCCTCATACAGAAATGATTATTTCTAGTAACGATGGTTGTACAAGCTGTTAATTTACATTGTGTACTTTATTTTTTATCACACATGGCTTTTCAATTTTGGCTTCATTTTTGTTTCATAAAAAATGACATGGTCAATTATGTCTTTTGTTATCTGAGGTTGTGTCTACCTAATTTTAGGACCTTTAAAAGACCATTTTTTAAAATTGTTTCCCAACACGTAAAACATAAAAATTCAAAAGATCTAAAGATCACTGATACAAGTCCCCTATGGGAACAGGTAAGCAAAATGTGAAAAAGTAAAAAAAAAAAAAAAGTACAAAAAAAAATTGAGATAACAACATGTACATGTCCCTTTTCCTCTTTACACACACCAATCAGCCCAAAAATAATCAAAAATAAGCAAATTACACATATTTGGTATCACCATGTGTATAACAACCTAGCCTATAAATCTGTCATGTTAGTTAACCTGCGCGATAAAAACCTGCATGGTAAAAAAGACTAAGACTAAGTGCACACCGCAGTTTTCTTGAACGGATGATGGATCCGTTCTGACGTAGGTAAAAACGGTTGCGTCAACATGTTAATTGACTCATATAGGTGGATGGATGTGCAACATGCATTGATATAGTGTCTGTTTTTACACTTTCCATCAAACAGCGTTTAATTTTAAAAGATGAAGGACGCAGGAAGCTACGCTTTTTCAAGTTTAAAAAAAAAAAGTATACGTTACAGTATACATCTTTTTACAATGCATGTCAATGGAAAACGGATTCTAGTGTTTGTGCCCATGTTGCAAACATATACGTTTGTTTCCGTCATAAATATTTAAACAAAGTTACCCAATGAAATTGCAAGGTAAAACAGCTAACAGACAATAGAAAAGCTAGTAAAAAAAAAATTGAACGAAATGGATGTCAAAAGTTTTCTCCAAACAGTGCACATTTGGCATAGGTTTAAAGTATAAGTACACAGTGCATTTTTGATGCGTTTTTTTGTGTAGGAAGACACAGCAATTAATGCTTTACATTGCTGCACAAAATTTGCAGCAAAAATCGCGACACAAATCTCAGTAAAATCGCGATTTTTGCCGTTTTTTTTTGTGCAGCAATGTACAGCATTAATTGTGTGAAAGCACCCTTAGGATATGTTCACACGGCTTAACTGCGGGACGTAATTGCGCCCCGCAATTACGCCGTGTGGACGGGGGCGGGAGAGTGAGCGGGGGGCCGGCACTTCGCCGGCCCATAGACTTGTAATACCAGCGGCGCGTATACGCCGCTGGTAATTCCCATGTCAATTATCTCCTCCCCCCCGGCGGATTCGCCGAGCAGGGTGAGGAGACGTAATCCATAGTTCTCTATGAGAACTGTGGATTACCGTAATGACTGGGCCGTTTTCAGCCCGTAATTTGCGCACTCCGGTGCGTTATTACGGACCGAAATACGGCCCATTTTAAGCCGTGTGAACATGGCCTTAGACTATGTTCACACGGCTTATTTTGGGATGGATTTCGTTCCATATTACGCGCCGTACTGCGCTCTAATACGGCCGAAATCCGTCCCAGACATTACGGTAATCCACAGTTCTCATAGAGAACTATGGATTCCGTCTCCTCTCTCCGCTCACGAAATAAGGCGAGCGGGGAGAAAGTGACATGTCAATTATCCCGGCGGGATACACGCTGTGGATAATGGATGTTTATGGCTGCTCGCCGGCCCTCCTGCCCCCGTCCCCGTACACAAGCCGTAATTGCGGGCGAAATCCATCCCGCAATTACGGCGTGAATCTGCTGTGTGAACCCTGCCTAACAGTGGCCACCTCCTCAGGGATGTTATACTTAACAATGAAATATCTACTTCCTTCAGATTGTTCTTGACTAGATATTGTGAAGGGGTTTTTTTTGTACCAAGGAAAAAGTTCTGCAATTCATCTTTACTTGTATTGACACCATTTAGGACCACATATCAGGAGATCAACTTCATACCTTTTCCATCCATAACTACTTGCCATTCTGGAAGGTCTTTGCAGAGTGGGAAGCTGTACACTAAGGTAATGTTCACACGGCTTATTGCCGACGTAATGGCGGGGACGGATTTCGCCCCGCAATTACGCCGGCAGCCGTGGGGCGGGGCGGGGGGACAGCAGCTCGCCGGCCCCATAGACTGTCATTATCTACGGCGCGTACACGCTGTAAATAATTCTCATGTCACTTTCTCCCCCCGCGGTGGATTCGCCGAGCGGGGAGGAGAGACAGAATCCATAGCTCTCTATGAGAACTGTGGATTACCGTAGTTACTGGGACAGATTGGAGCCGTACTGCAGCGCAAATACGGCGCGCAGTACGGCTCCAATCAGTGCCCAAATAAGCCGTGTGAACGAGGCCTAATTATGCAGTTGTGTGTGTGGAAAGCCAGCTATTCTTCACTGTGAAGGCAGGGGCAGTTTATTACTGATGCTGCCTTCTTGATCTCTGTGTACACAGCAGTAGAGAATGCAGGAACTTTTTACTATTTTCAATCATATTTAAAAAAAAAAAAAAACAACTAATGTGAAAATGACACATCTATATAAAGCCTAAAATATTGTGTAAAGGCAAAAAAAACTAGTAAAATAACCATGTGCAAGACAGAGTTGTAGCACTTAAACCAGGGTTTACTAAGGCTAGGTGCACACTGCGTTTGACCATTCGTCAAAACGTGTACGTTATAACATGTACATTAAACGTATGCCAAACGTCTGCTGTTTGGAGCATGCGTTTGACATCCATTTTTTTAACTAGCTTTTCTATAGGCTGTCACCTGTTTTTCCCTGCAATCTGGTTGTGTAGGTTTGTTGATATATTTTATGATGGATACAAACGTATACCTTTACAACATGGGCATAAACACTAGAATCCGTTTTCCATTGACTTACATAGTAATGCATATTTATACTGTAACATATACTTTTTTTAAAACTTGAAAAAGCGCAGTGCCCTGCGTCCTTCACACGTTAAAAGGAAACGCATATTTGACGGAAAGTGTAAAAACGGACACTATTCCAATGCAAATTGCACATCCGTCCAGCTACATTTGTCAGTGAGCATGTTAAGGCTATGTTCACACGGCTTAAAATGGGACATATTTCAGTCCGTAATTATGCGCCGTAGTGCGCGAATTACGGCTGGAATACGTCCCAGTCATTACGGTAATCCACAGTTCTTATAGAGAACTATGGATTACGTCTCCTCTCCCCGCTTGGCGAATCCGCTGCAGGGGGAGATAAGTGACAGGTCATTTTCTAGCGGCGTATACGCGCCGCTAGTAATGAAAGTCTACGGGCCGGCGAGGGGCCGGCGAGGTGCCGGCCCACCGCTCCCGCCCCGCCCCCGTCCACACGGCGTAATTACGTCCCGCAAGTAAGCCGTGTGGACCCAGCCTAAGGCTTCAATTCTCTCTTCTGTCAGAACGGATCCGTCATCCGTTCAAAATAATGCAGTGTGCACCTAAAGAAAATGTAAAATGGTGCAGTCAGGAATTGGTTAACTTGACGATGAAGCTGCTTATTAGGGTATGTTCACACAGCATGATTGCGTAGATCGTTGTGCCGCGTGTTTGCGCTTCAATACGCCCGAAATGCGGCCCGCAATCACGATAATTCATAGCTCTCATAGAGAGCTATGAATTACGTCCGTCTCCCCAGCGTACAATGTGCACGTATTGTACGCTGGGAGCAGGGCCAGACTGGGAATAAAAATCAGTCCTGGCACTAAGCCCCCACCAGCCCACATACAATATCCGCTTACAAAATTCCCCTTGTTCTCGCACCTCGCCGCTTTCTAAAATAAACTACACTATAAAGCTGCTTTCCCATGTAGCGTTTTTGGTGCGTTTTTGTGCAGAAAGGCAGAGCAGTTAATGCTGTACATTTCTGCACAAAAAAACTTATCAAAAAAATGCACCAAAACCGCTCCGTGTGAAAGCACCTACACACAAGCAAGAAAGAAACAGTGGTGCAGAGAAACCCCTCGTCACAGAGTCAGGTGTGTGCTTTACAATCAGGGACAAGCCCATACTGACACTACATAAGCACCAACATAACCTACAACCCCACCAATCACATCCCCAGTAGTCAGGTCACCATCACATGAACACAGCACTGATTCAACACAGAAGTAAAATGACCCCTGAAAGCAGGGACTCACGGGAGACGTCTTCTCTGATGAGTCGTTCCCTTCCATTTCTTTCTCTGTCCGGTACAGCATGCAATGTCTTCTTATCCCAGTCACTACTCGTCCCTGTAGAATTGACCACAAATACATCTTAGACTCCTCTCTTTTTCAGCACTTTCCTATCAATTCCCCAAACAGCGTATGTTAGACTCTAAAAATTAGAAATTAAAAAAGGTCAGTTAAGTGGCATGTAAATAGGTAGACCCCCATTAGGTAGGTAAACAAGGCCTTCCTCCATTAATTTGGTAGGTACACAGGGCCTACTTCTGTAATTAGCCCCCAGTAACTAGCCAGGCAGCTGGGGCTGCCCACAGTAACTAGCCAGGTAGGGCCAGTAATTAGCCAGCTAGGGCCAGTATGTAGGCAGCCAGGGCCACTAATAGACAGGCAGGCAGGGCCACTAATAGACAGGCAGGCAGGGTCAGTATATAGACAGGGCCACTTATAGGGAGACAGGGGCAGTATAGAGGCAGACAGGGCTGGTATATAGGCTGACAGGGCAGTATATAGGCAGATAGGGTAGGTATATAGGTAGACAGGGCAGATATATAGGCAGAGGGCTGGTATATAGGTAGACAGGGCAGTATATGGGCAGACAGGGCTGGTATATAGGTAGCCAGGGCTGTAATATAGGTAGACAGAGCAGCATATAGGTAGACAAGGCAGTATATGGGCAGACAGGGCTGGTATATAGGTAGCCAGGGCTGTAATATAGGTAGACAGAGCAGCATATACGCAGACAGGGCAGTATATGGGGAGACAGGGCTGGTATATAGGTAGCCAGGGCTGGTATATAGGTAGACAGAGCAGCATATAGGTAGCCAGGGCTGGTATATAGGTAGACAGAGCAGCATATAGGTAGCCAGGGCTGGTATATAGGTAGCCAGGGCTGGTATATAGGTAGAGAGAGCAGCATATAGGTAGTCAGGGCTGGTATATAGGTAGACAGAGCAGCATATACAGTGGTGGCCAAAAGTATTGGCACCCCTGGAATTCTGTCAGATAATACTCAGTTTCTTCCTGAAAATGATTGCAATCACAAATTCTTTGGTATTATCTTCATTTAATTTGTCTTCAATGGAAAACCACAAAAAGAATTGTCATATAAGCCCAAATAGATATAAACTGCCCACACCAAACATAAAAAAGGGGGTGGACAAAAAGTAAAGCTTCTCTAATTTGTGTAATTAACACGCTCCTGTAACTTAACCTGTGGCACCTAACGGTGTTGGCAATAACTAAATCCACACTTGCAGGCAGTTGAACATTAATAAAGTTGACTCAAACCTCGCCTGTCTGTCCTTGAGGTGTACCAAATTTAGCATCGGATAAAAGAAAGAAGACCAAAGAACTGTCTGAGGACTTGAGAATCCAAATTTGTGAGGTAAGATCTACTTTGCTGACCACACGGTAATCCTTCCAAATGCACATTAAGGCTTAAGCTTTACGGCTATTGTCATGAGCAAATCTCAAGGCTACAATCCAATCTCCACAGACCTGAATGTTCCTGTGTCTACCGAGCGCAGTGTTCATCAAGAAGTTTTAAGCCCACGGCACTGTGCTAACCTCCCAAGATGTAAACAAGCCCATGGCACTGTGCCTGTACCTCCATAATGCGTAAAGCCCATGGCCACTGTGGCTAAAAACTTCCCTAGAATGTAAAGCCGCTTGCACTGTGGAGCTTGACCTCACTAGATTGAGGTACGGAGCCCATGGCAACTGGCTAACCTCCACTAGATGTAAAGCCCCGGCACTGTGGCTAACCTCACTAGATGTGGACGGCAACCCACGACAACTGTGCTACCATCCCTAATGTGACGAAAAGATAAAATGTTGAGAGATCTTCAATGCAAGATTGTGCGGATGGTGGATAAAGAACCTTCGACTAACAATCCAAGTAAACAAGTTCAACGCTCCTTGCAGCTCCGAGGAGTACAACAGTGTCCAACCCGTCCTATACCGTCGGCATCTGAATGAAAAAGGGACTGTATGGCAAGGATACCCAGAAGCGACCCACTTCTTACCCGAGACATATAAAAAGCCAGGCTGGAGTCTTTATGCCAAAACTTACCTCAAAAACCTAAAACGTTTTGGAAGAATGTTCTCATGGTACAGCATGACACAAAAGTATAGCTTTTTGGGAAAAGCATCAACATAAGTGTTTACAGAAAAAAAAAAAGGACGGCATCAAAAGCGAAAAGAAGCACGGTCCCTACAGTCCAAACTGGCGGAGGGCTTCACCTGAGTTTTAGGGTTGCTTTGCTGCCTCTGGCACTGGACTGCTTGACCGTGTTCATGCATAATGAAGATCTGAAGACTACCAACAATTTGCAGCATAAACTGTAGGGCCCAGTGTGAGAAAGCTGTGTATCCTCCCTCAGCATTTCATGGGTCTTCCAGCAGACAATGACCTGTGGGGGGGGGGGGGGGGGGGTGGGGGGGGGGGGGGGGGGGGGGGGGGGTACCCAAAACACACTATCCAATAGCATAGAAATGGAGCACTGGAGACTCTAAAGTGGCCACCAATGAGTCCAGACCTGAATCCATATGAACACCTGTGGTGACATCGGGCTAACTAGAGAAGCCAGGCCCATAAATGCGAAACTTTTAGAGCGGGGCCCCCCCCTTCACCTTCACCCACCTCCTGACCAACGACCCAGGGTTACCCAGACATGCTGTAAACTAAATGTATATAAAACAAGGGGACAAATACCTCAACCAACACTCTCACCATCAACTGCTAACCAATCAAATCCCACAATACTTAAGACCAACATTACCATTAACGCTATTACACTAAACCGGATTATACCCCACCAGAACACAACCACAAATTACCACCTACATAGTGACTGAATAATTACCACTACACTATTACAGATCAGTCTAACAAAGACCAATACTTGGGGTCAAATAATAATAAAAACATATATAATAAATATAGTGAAGCCAAAATAGTGGATATAACTAGTGTACACAGGCACTTTCTAGACTGTATATTACCTCCCCCCAAGTGACACATATAGAGTGTGTAGACACACCAAGTGTACCAACGCTCTGCAGACTGTATATAACCACCATAGCAGATGACCATATAGTGGTAGACACCAGTAAGTACACAGGCTCTGCAGGACGATATATCAACCACCAACATGACCATAGCAAACGCAAACTTAGTGGTGAGACACCGAGTGTACACATGGCCTCTGCAGATTGTAATATTATCTACCATACATTGGACATATAGAGGTAGACACCAGTGTACACAGCTCTGCAGACTGTAAATTACCTCCATCAGTGACCATATAGTGGAGTAGAATCATCTAGTGTAACAAAGCTCTGCAGACTGTATATTACCCCCATAAAGTGACCATCAGATTGGTAACACCAGTGTACACACAGGCTCTGCAGACTGTATATTAACTCCATACAGTGACCAAATAGTGGTAACACCAGTTTCCACAGGCGCTGCAGACATTGTAAATAACCTCCATACAGTTACATATGTGGTAGACACAGTGTACACAGGGCTCTGCAAACTGTATATTAACCTCCATACAGTGACCATAAGAGTGGTATGATACGCAGTGATGACCAACAGCCTGTGCAGACAAATAAGTGATTACAGTGAAGTTACAATCTTGTGACTTCACAGGTGACGTTTTTCCTCGACCAGTCGTTGACTTTCTCTTTTGTTCTGCATCCGTCAGTCCGCCATCAAGATCGTATGAACGCTCCCCGACCACTTGTCCCTGCAGATTTAGACACAAATATCTTAGAATCCTGACTTATCAGCACCCGCCCCCTTCGACATATATTAACAATGGGGTCCATAGGCAGAACAGTGTTTAGATAGGATATATGGGGCCCCCAAATAGGAAAAACAACAAGGTTTCTAGGTAGCCACTAGAGTCCACCATATAGTGGCAAGGCAGGCTTTAGGTAGCTAATAGAGAGCCATACATGAATGAAAGTGGGTTAAGAGGGCTTATAGGGGCATCAAATAGGTAGGGTTTATGCTAGTAGCTAAAGGGGCCTCATATAAGTAGGACATTCTGTCATGTGGGGGGTATACGCAGGCATGTGGGGGCTATATGGCAGCAATGAGGGGGTATAAGCAGGCATATGGGGGCTGTATAGGCAGGCATATGGGGGCTGTATAGCAGCATATGGAGCTGTATAGGCAGCGCATATGGGAGCATGTTTTAGGCAGGCATATGAGTGGGGTATAGGCAGGCTACTATACGAGAGGGGGTAAGGGCAGGCATATGAGGGGGTGTATAGGCAGCATATGGGGGGTATAGGCAGGCATATGAGGGGTATAGGCAGGCATATGGGGGGGTAGAGGCAGGCATATGGGGGGTGAATGGGCAGCAATACTGGGGGTATAGGCAGGCATATGGGCGGGGTATAAGCAGTATATGGAGGGGGTATAGGCAGCATATAAGGCGGGTAGAGGCCAGGCATATGGGGGATGTAATAGGCAGCAATATGGAAAAGGGAGGGCGGTATAGCCGGCATATATAGGTGGTATAGGAGCAGGCATAAGGAGGGGTGTAATAGCAGCCTAAGAGGGGTATAGGCAGGCAAAAGGGGGGGTATAGGCAGGCATATGGGGGATGTATAGGCAGGCAATATGCGGTGGGGTATAGGCACGGGCATAATGGAGGGGTTTATTAGGCAGGCATATGATTGGTTATAGGCAAGGGCAATATGAGGGGAATATAGGCAGGCGGCCATATGGGGGGTTATAGGCAGGCTATTGGAGGGGGATATAGGCAGCGATATGGAGGGTTATACGGCAGCTAATGTGCGGTAATAAGGCAGGCCATAATGGGGGTAATAGGCAGAATAATACAGTTGGGAATATGCAGGCCTATGACGGGGTAAGGCAGGCATATTGGGGTAGGTAAAATAATGAAATCAGTCTCTCCACCTCGGTCCACGCTCCCCCGATGTCGCCGCTCGCTCCGGTCTCTGCTCTCCCTGCAGCCTACTCGCTCAGCGCGGGCGCGCGGTGATGGTACGTCACCGCACGCGCACCACGATGGACCACAGAGCGCCGGCAGGGGGAGAGTAGCAGAGCGGAGCGCGTATCGCGCTACCGTCTGCTAGCTCTACGCCAGCGCTAGCCTCTGAACGCTAGGAGGCCAGGTGGGGGGCCCGGCGTTCAGAGGAGTATGCTCCGAGGACCCCTCAGCTCCCCGCCCACAAACCGCCGCAGTGTCTACTGATAAGCAACGACACCACTGCCGCGGCCCAGGAGCGGAAATTGACCTCGGTTGGGAGGTAGAGGAACGCGGTTACTCATGCTGCCCGGGGGCCCCCCTAAGTCTAATCTGCAGTGGCCCTGTAACTACTGCTACCCGCCTGCTACCCCGGTAGATACGCCCCCAGAGGAGCGAATCCTTAAAATTTGCAGTTTGGAGAAGATGCTACAACCTCAAATCTTAACATGGACCTGGCAGCAGTTTGCCAAAGAAGAATGGTCTTAATATTCCAGCAGAGCATTGAGTAAGAAACACTCCTTGAACTGAGTTACCGGAATGCGGTTTTCGCAGTTATTTTGGCTAAAGGTTGAGCTACCAAGATATATTAAGGCTGAGGGTGCCAATACTTTTATGTTCTGGCCCACTTTTTGAAGTTTTGTGGTGAAATGATCATGATTTGATTATTGTCCTAATTCAGTTTGGTTTTATCATTGCAAGCAAAATAAATGAAGATATCTTAATACCAAACGAATTTTAATAGCAATCATTTTCAGGAAGGAAACTGATATTTACTATTCTGACATAATTGCAGGGGTGCAATACTTATTGGCCACCTACTAGTAGGTATCCAGGGCTGGTAAATATAGGTAGACACAGCACATATACTGGTAGCCCAGGGCTGGTATATAGGAGTAAATGACAGAGACAGCATAAAGGTAGCCAGGGCTGTAATATAGATAGACAGAGCAAGCAAATAGATTACAAGGGCAGTGTATATAGGTAGCCAGGCAGGGTATAGCAGGTATGACAGAGCACATATAGGCTAGCCAGGGCTTGGTATATAGGTTAGACAGAGCAGGCATATAAGGTCGCCAGGCTGTAAATAGGTAGATCATAGCAGCATAAAGGTAGACCAGGGCGTGGTATAAATGTAGACATAGCAGCAAAAGTGTAGCCAGGCTGGTATAAAGATAGCGACAGAGCAGCATATAAGTAGGCCAGGGGGCTGGTATAAAGGGTAGACAGAGCAGCATATAGGAAAGCCACAGGGCTGGGCATATAGATAGACAAAGCAGCATATAGGTAGCCAGGCTGGTATATAGATAGACCAAACTGCAGCACATAGGTAGCCAGGGCTAGTAGTTAACAAAAATAATAAAAGTACAAAACAATACTACCTGATAGCACTGCTTCCTCTTCGTCTTCCCCGGAGGCCAGACCAACAGCAGTCTGTGCGGGACGCGGAGCGGGTGCTCGATGCGACATCATCACATCTGCGAGCCAGCCCCGGCGGCCTCCTGAGAGCTGAACAGACCTGGATCAGTAGATCCCAGCTTTCAGTCCCCCCTCGGCGCTGCTTTGCACCGCGCGGTGCAGGCTGTGGCCCGTGTGGCACATGGCTGGGTCGCTGACCCGGCCCGTCCGCGGCACCCCCCCCCCGAGGGGGGCAAGTCTGGCCCCCTGACCACAGTGGGCCGGACGCTCATGGCGACCATTTCGCCCCTGTAGCGCGCAACCAGACCGGAGCCTGGGACTCGGGCCCGCCGGGGAAACTCTGATCTGAGCCGCCCTGCGCCTCGGGACCCCAGCTTCCCCCGGGCAATGCCCGTCTATTCCCAATGGGCAGTCTGGCCTGGCTGAGGAGAGTGAGAAGTGACAAAGTCACTGCTCCTCCAGCACTTTAAGGTATGTTCACACAACTAATTTTTGGTGTGCATTCTTCGCCATGAATTTGCACTCTATAAGGGGGAGATAGCGCGCCAAAAATTACAGTAATCCATAGTATTCATAGAGAACTATGGGATTAACACCACGTCCAATACGACCTCAGCAGTGTACAATACGATCGGTAAAGAACGCTTGGGGAGATAAGATGACAAGTCAATTATTCGCGGTGAAAACACGCCGCGATTAATGAATGTCAATGTGGCTGGCGGTTAGCCACCCCCCTGCGCTGCGGGAGTATGTGCGTATTAGCGCAAGCTCCCGAAAGACATGATGTACTGCACGGTGTACTGTACGCGCCGCAATACATCGTGTGAAACATACACCCCCCTTAAGCAGCCACTGCCTGGATAGAGAAAGAGTGATATGGGGCACCGAACCCCCTGTGCTTTAGACGTATGCGTAAAACACCCCGTCGTATTCACTGTGTGAACATGTATGTCAAACGACGCCGATACGCAGATGTGAGAATATACCCATTAGTTTAGTTTATCCACAGAAACATTTGGTCGATAAAAAAGGAAGTACTATGGAAAAGATGATTGTAATTCCAAAAAATGCTATATTTTTGTTTCTCCTTTAAAGTCTACACTTCCTTTACATATTGATACAGAGGTTAAATCATCACAACTTTTGTCACTGTCCAAATATTTCTGCCGTTGTAGTTCTATTTTTTTTGTACTTAGGTCAGGTATCTTCTGGTCACAGTACATAATTTTTTGTGGGATTTTTTATTGAAACAACTGGCATATTCCTTTCCTACTAAGCAAATATTGCAATGGCAGTAGTAGTGTAGAACTGTGATTTAAAACTGCTGTAAGGAAAAAAATCACAGAAATATGTGTTCGTTCCTTCCTATTCATATCTCAGGTCTTAGAATGTGCACTGGGAAAGTAATCTGCTTTATAAGTAGAATCATGTGTTGGATTTTTTGTACATTTAGAACTTGTGAGGTAGAGCAACACAGGTCCCAAGCTAATGGGCAGCAATTGGAATGGCCAAAGGCCAAAATCCTGCTCTCATAAGGGGGGAGTCAGGGAATTGTACGTACGTACTCGGTGAACACATTACTACTATGGAAAGGGGAATGATAAATCGACAGTTTTTTAATAGTATAATGACACAAGTAACAACTCAAGGCGAGGACAAGTCCGCTAGAAGCCGGAGAAGATATTACTCAACAAATAAGATAGCATAGGGCACCTGGGTGTTAATTAACTCAACATCACATCTACCCAGCTGACACATGGGGATTATATTCTCTTGTTGATAATCCCAGCATTAGACAATTGTTTAATATATTATTGTTAGACATTGTGTTACATCAAAGGTAATAACAATATATCTTAGGTGTGATGCTCGTCGTTCCACAATTTCAGGATGTATGGTTTAACATTAACATAGGTGAGCTACGGTAATGTATTGGGAAAACTGTACCAGAGGAGATATAGTTATATTGGCTTTTTAGAGTTGCCCATGCGTGCGCAACCAAATTCAGTGTACGGCCCTCGGTAATTTTTCCAAAGACACACTTATATTTGAATATGAAAGGGAGCTCTGTATTGGTTGTGCTATGGGCAACAAGAAAGTCTTAACTGAGACATTTTCTTTAACATTAGCCCATAGTGTTCATTTAGTATGAGCGGCATGTATTTTACTCTTATGTTGTGCACACAGGAAGCACAGCTCTCAAGCCATGGAGTTTTCTTCTCATAGTTACGTAAGCTAGAGGCCCATGCCATATCATAGATGTTATGCCTGAGATAGTTTTTGGAAAAGTATTAAAGAACATTGAGATAGAATCATATGAGCCTTTTAGCACATACTAGGTGTTTCATATTCTCCGTTTCTATATACAGAATCATCGTAAGGCTAAAGTCAACACGAGCATAAATTTGGCGGAAAGGCGTAAGTATGCCTACCAAGCAATATTAACAATAGGCGGCAACGGACGTTCGAGCTGCGTGCCAGAGGTTCAGGCGCTCACGCGTACATCGCGATGGGCGTCAAAGGAGCTGGCAGCCCGGCCGCCCCATAGACATTCATTACAGCGCGCGCGTATTTCCGTCGCTTAGTATTGACATTCACTTATCTCGCCCCAGCTGCGTCGTATTGTACAGAGCGGGGCCGAAGGAGGCGTAATCCCTGTTCTCTATGAGCAACTGTGGAATTACCATAATCACAAGGGTCGCATCGTATAGGCATCGGATTAGAGCACAGTACGCCGTGAAATACGTGTTGAAACGCAGCCCAATTTAACCTGTGTGAACATAGCCTAAAAGTTTGGGCATTCATAAAGTCCTAGCTAGTTTACTAGAAAACATTTGGGGAGACAATAAATGAAAACTGTCTACAGAACAGACCTAGTCATTTGTTGCCTATAGCACACATCAAGAGTGCTCCACATTAAAATGCTTTTCAATGAAGCACTATATGAAATGATGAGGGCTCTCTGATTTGGTTGCGCTAGGGGCCAACAAAAGAAGAGTCTTGAAGACCAGACAAGTATTCATAAAATGTCCCCCGTAAAATGATTACACATGACTCCTAGTATATACCATATGTACTTGAGTATAAGCCGAGTTTGTCAGCACAAAAAATGTGCTGAAAAAATCCGTCCTCGGCCTGTACTCGAGTCACTGTCGGTGCTCAGGTGCTGCAATGGCCCAGGTGCCGGCAGGGACACTTCAGCTATTTGCGACTACTCAGGGGAATCCCGAGTCAGCCCACAGCATCCCCGTGCTGCCAAGGCCCAGGCGCTGTCGGAGATCTCTTCACCTGTATGCGACTCCTCTGGAATTTTAGCTGAAAATGTTTAATTTTTCCAAGGATTCCTGGAAAAAAAGTATTGGCATTTTCGCCATTGTTTTTTGGGCTTCATTTTTATAGCGTTCGCCGTGCGGTGTAAATGACATAACTTTGCCATGCGGGGCGATACAATTGCAATTATATACATTTTTATGTTTTATTACTTTTACACAATAGAAATGTGTTTATAAAAATTTGCGTTTTTATGACATCGTAGTCTGATAGCCATAAATTTTTTATGGTGGGTTATGGTAGATTGTATGAGGTTTTTGGAAAACTTGTTGTTGGCTTATGTAACTGCTAGGGCTGGGCTTGTTTATTATTCACAATGAACAAGTGAACTGAAGGCTGATGTGACTTGCAAGAGAGGAGGTGGGCTGCAGGCCTGGAAAGTGTGACATAGAGCCTGTAGAGCAGTGTTTCTCAACTCCAGTCCTCAGGACCCACCAACAGGTCATGTTTTCAGGATCTCCCACAGAATGCACTGACAATAATTATATCACCTGTGCAATGCTAAGGAAAGCCAGAAAACATGACCTGTTGCTGGGTCTTGACTTTTGGATATGGGATGAACCCCCGTTTAAAAATGGGTTTCCCATTTTTTAAACCAAAAAAAAATGCAAAAAATTTCGTTTTTTTTGGTGTAAAATTTGGCCCAAAACAGCTTTATTCAAACCATATAAGTACAAAAAAAACATGGAAGGAGTCAGGTGGATTGGCTAGAAAAATTGTGTGTTTTCCCCCAAAGCTTTTCTGACCATCCCAGCCCCGGCCCCAGAAAAGCAAAAAAAGGGCCGGCCCCCTCTTCCCTTCCAATTTTGAACCCCAAGTACACTTTAGGGGCCCCAAATTTGCCCCCTACCAAAGATTTTAGTCCTGTTTAAAACCTCCGTGCCCGCCCCGGGTTATTAAAATTTATCCCATCCTTAAGGTTTGGCCATTTCCCAAAAGCTCAGCTTTTTAAACCCCAATGAGATTTACCATCCTTTTTATTTTAAAATTGGGTCCACAAAAACTTCCCTGAAAATTCCACCTGACTCCGAACCCGGAAACATAAAAGCTGTGAACATGTTATAAAAAAACCAGGTTTTCAATTTTCCTTTTCTTTTCTTTTTTTTTTTTTTTTTTGACCAAGAGAAAATTTCCGGGACTCACTAGGGTCATCCTAACAGCATCAGGAGGGGAAAAAAAAAACCCCCTTGTGGGGGAAAAACCCCTGGGGAAACCCCATGGCTGAAAGGATCGCCCTTCCCTTGGGTTTTTAAAGGGGGACAATCCCAAAACAAAAGTACTCATCAGTATCTAAAAAGGGGGTTTTTGTCTGAAAACAGGTATTAGTAAAATTTAATAAAAAACCAATACAATAATACTTTTCGTTACTGTACAGACCCATAGCTAAAAAACCAAGCTTCGGCTTTTCATTAAAAAAAGGGGGTTGGGTGGGAGGGACATCTTTTTTGGTTTCCCTTGGTGAAAAGAAGAGGAAGTAGAAAAGAGAAGACCAGAAGTTTTATCTGAAACCAAAAACCAACCCCCCTCACAGAAAAACTCTTCCACCCCAACACATTCCCCCCCTCTCATTTTTTTTTTCACCAACTCCCCTCCCAAAAACAAATTTCATGCCCGGGGACCCCTAGGAAAAAGTGGGGGTTTTAAAGCTGTTTCTAAAAACCTTTTCCCCTTTGAAAAACATTTTTCCCAATTTAAATTATATTGCATACACTGAAACCCACCCCTTACAAAACCTAAAACTATCCCAGCCAAAAACCCCCCGGGGATAAAAGGGAGCTCTAGATTCCCCCCCCCAAAGTCAGGGTTTCCCCCTTCGTTTGGGCCCTTGGGGGGGGGGTTTTTGGGACTTTTGGAATGGGTAAACCCCCCCGCTCTAACTTTTTCCAGTTTAAAAACCCAAAAATAAATGCACAAAAAAGTTTCCTTTGGTGAAAATTGGCCACAGCTTTATTAAAAACCATATAAGTAAAAAAAAAACTGGAAGGAAAAAAGGTGGAGTGCTAGACAATTGTGTGATTTTTTCCCAGCTTTTCGGGCCCCTTTGCAGCACCCGGCCGGGACAGCAATAAAGGGGCGGCACGCCCCTGGCTTGCCTTTTAGCAGACCCAAATTTCCAGTTTGGGGGCACCAATGCCCCTTTACGGGAAGATCCTAAATTTTTAAAACTTCCTTTGCCCGCCCCTGGATGCCATTCCCTTTTATCCCCATCCTTAAGGCTGGCCCCTTCCAAAGCTCGGGCCTCTTCCCCAACCATGAGTTTACCATCCTCTATTATTTAAAAATTTAGAAACCATAACTTGACCTGAAAATTTTTTTTTCCCCAAACCGGGGGGGGAACCCCCCTGAACCCCACAGGGGGGCCCTTTGGACCCTTTTAAAGGGCTCAAAACCCCCCCAAAAAACTCCCTAATCTTCAAAGCCCCAAAAAAATGCCATTGGGCAATTTGTATTGCCCGGGGAAAGTCCCTTTAAAAAAAAGTCCCCTTTCCCAAATGCCCAAAAAAAAGCCCAAATCCATAAATAGGGAAGGGAAAAGGTAAAGTTGTAAAAACCCAGTATATAATGGGGGTGCTGACCCAATTAGCTCAAGGTTCCAATAGTCAAGTAAAAACAGTGTAGTTTTTAAACCCAAAATTAGGGGGACCCCGTTATGGGAAAACCAAAAAACCCGAGAATTTTAACTTGGGGCGCAGGGAAATTTTGGAATTTTTAAAAAAATACCTCACAATGTAAATCATAAAAGCTTAAATTTAAATTTTTTTTAAACCCCACAAAGTTAAAAAAATCTAAAAACAAATCCGAATCAGCCCGTTTTTGGGTTTATTTTTTCCCATCCTAAAATGCCCCCAGGTTCTTTCCTGAAAATAGAACAAGGGGATTTTTCTGACCCGGGAAAGGGCTTTCACTTTGGGGGGTAACCCCCAAAAAAAACCAAAAATGCCTCATAATAAAAAAGCAGCATTAATTTGTTTTTAAGCCTTGCCTTACTAACGACAAAAAAATTTAATTGCAAAAATTTTCCCAAAAGGGAAAAGTATTTTGTCTCGGCTATAAAGGGAATTATGAAAATATTTTTTTTCCCCTTTAAAGAAAAAGGTTTTTTAAACGGGTCATGAAGATGAGGGAAACCCCCTCCCAATTTAAATCAACCCCGTCTGTCCAGCTTATAGAAAGAGATGTAAAAACATTGAGCCTGAAAAATTCCCTAAAGCATTGCCCAAAAAGTCACTTTTTTTTAAACCTCAAAACCTTAAACCCCAAAACCGGGGCGGGATTGGAAAAAAGGGGCCCCCCAAAGATTCCTTTCCAGCCCCCCCGGAGGTTATCCCAGACCCAAGGCCCCAATTGAGGAGCCCAAAACACGGTGCTCTGGAGAACAAACCCGAAATTTAAAAACAGAATCGCCCCCCAAGTGGAACACATTGGCTTGCTTTTAAATCTCTTAAATTCCATAATCGTTTAAATGACAAGGGCCCCGATTTTTTTAGGGTCCCTTTCTGTGGGGAAATCGATTGCTTTTTGCTAGATGTAGGCCGGGCAAAAATCTTGTGTACCTGTTTTTGATTGAAAACAGAGCGGTATAGCTAAATACAAGTCTTCATGTGATACTGTTTCCCTTTTGGCCCTAGCGAAAACCTTGCAGGAGTTGGGGCTAACAACAAAAAACAGCCCAAGTTTCTTTGTCCAAAATTCCCTTGTCGGCAAAAATGGGTCCTTGAAGCTACACACCCCTTTTAATTTCATTCCGGGCAGCCCCCAATTTTTCCCAAATTTTTAAAGATTTAATCTTTTTTATTTTTTTGGTTTTTTTTTTTATCCTCGCCTTTCCAGACCCAAAAAACTTTTAAAATCAAAAAAACAGGGGCGGGTGGGAAAACATAATTGGGGATTTTCCCTTCCCCCCCAAAAACCGGGGGCTGAAACCCCGATAAATAACTTTAAAACCTTTAAAGGGAAGCCATTTCTAAAATGACATTGTCTTTGGGCCCAAAAATTGTAAAAAAACCTAAAGGGAAACCCACATAATTCACATTTGTTTTTTTGGAAGTTTAATTTTTAAAGCATGGGAAAACATGTTTTAATAAAAATCCCACTTAGAAAATTTATCTAAAATAAAACTGTGCTATTTTAAATAAAATTTGGGTTTCCCTTACCAAAATCATTTGTATAACCCAGAGCCCCGTGGACTCTTTTTTTATGTTTTGCAACTGGGAAAAATTTGGCAAAAAATTAAAAAAGGGCCTTTTGTAATTTCCTGTTCTATGTCCCCCCAAAAAAGGGGGGAAGGGGGTCCTTAAAGAAAAAAAATTGGGGGACATATTCAGTACTCTAACCCAATTTTCCCCCAAAACTGGCTCCGGGTATCTTTAAACCCCCAATCATGGCACAAAAGGGGCCCACCTGGCGCCCCAAACCCCAAAAGGGGTTTTGAAAAAAAAAAACCATTACCCCGGCCAATACTCCCACATTTTTTTTTTTGGCCCCCCCCCCCGGAAAGGCCCCCAAAAAGCCACCCTTTGCTGGCCCCAAACCATTTTTTGTTCCAGGGGAAAACCAGCCTGGAAGAGCCCCCCCTCGCCAGATCGCCTTACACTTAAACCACAATCAGGGTTGCTAAGGGGAACCTGGCGCCCAAAATCCCCAAAGGGGAAAAAAAAAAAAAAAACCATTACCCCGCCCCCACTCCACGGGGCTTCGGGGCCCCAAAAAACCCAAACCCTTGGGTGGCTCAACCTTTTTTGGGCCCCCGGGGGGATCCCGGGGGAAAGAGCCCCCCTTCGCCAATCTCTTAAAAAACAGTAAAAACCCTTGAGGAAAACCCTTACCCAAAAGGACTACCTCACCAAATTTTTTTTTTTATTTTTTTTTCCCCTTTTTGGGGAACGGGAAAACCCTTTTTCCAGCTCTTGGGGGCCTACCTTTGTCGCCAGCCTTAAAAGGCCCCCCTAAAAACCCAAGTACAACGGGAATTAGTATCCCAAAAACGGGAAGGGGGAAGGAGGTCTTTGAAGCAAAAAAAGTTCTGTTAAATTTATATCAATGTTCTTAAAAACCTTTAAACCCCTGCCGATTTCCCACTGGTCAAAAGGCACCGGGAAACCCCCATTGCAAAAAATTTTTTAAACCAGCAGCTCGCCGGGACACCCCCCCCGCACGACCCTTTCCCCCACAAGGCCAGAACCACCCCCAAAAACTGGGGGGGAGGGGGGGGGGGGGCCTTTTCACCTTGATAAAAATCCCAAAAACCAAATTTATATAAAAAAACCCCAAAAGGGCCCCCTACTCGCCTGTTTCCCACCCGGGGTTAGTATGCGCCTAAAGGGGGAAAGGAGGTTTTGGGAAGTTTACAGAAAATTGGCGCCTTTTTTCCAAATGCTTTAACACTTTACATCTACCCAATTTCACAGGGCTCAGGGGAAACATAACCCAAAATTTGCCTGTATGCGGGGGCCCATCCCTGCCCTTTTCCGTTTTCCCGGGTTTGTCGTCTGCTTTTAACTTTGGGGGTTCTCTTGTTTGTGCGGGCCTGCCCTTTGCCCCCTTTAAAAGGGCTTTCCGGGCCCCAACATTGGGACCTCGCATTTCCCAAAAGCCCCCATGGACCCACTAGTGCTCTCTCTGCATGTCTGGCGCGGGGTTTGACTGGAAAAGTTAACCATTGGCTGGGCCGGGACTGCACCCTGCCTGGCCCAAATAGTTGCCAGCCCAAAACCCCCGGGGGCCCAAACCCCCCGTGATAAAAACCCCAAAAAATATTACCCAAACCAACTTCAAGGCCCCCCTATCATCCATCTTCAGCGGGGTTTTAATATACCCAGACAAAAGAGCCCAAAAGAGTAAGAAATGCATCATAAAAATATTGTTTCTCCATTGCAAAAAGGGAAAAGGATCGGAAACATCAGACCCCATGTAGAGGAGGGGGGAAAGCGGGTTCCCAAATGTTTTTTGCGGGGGGGGTCAAAATCCCACCCCTTGAGAAAAAGGGTTTTTTTAATATCATCAATAAACCATAATACTAAAAAGGGGAAAAATTTCCCCTGTACATAGAAAGGGTCAGTATGAAAGTCCTAATGTAGAGTTAAATTGCTGTGATATCTCCCCCACAATACAAAGCGGGGGGGAAAAATAATGCCCTGAACTTTGTGCGGGGGCCCATTTATACCTTCCTGTGAATAAACCAAAACCAAAAAAACTAAGCAAAAGAGAATAAATGCCCTGTCCCCAGCAGGGTCAGTATTTTTTTCCCTGTGATGCCCTGGGTCATTTTAAAAGCACTGTGAGGGTGCCCTTTTAAAGGATCCCCAGCCTCCATTACAGAGGGAGAAACTAAGGACCCCCCACCCAGAAATTATTTAAAATCCAGCACGGGGGTCAGTTTCCCGGGCACGGGACGGTTTGCCCTTTGTCCAGTAATGCAGCCTCCCTTATGTCGGGTAAACTCCCTCCCCCGGCTCAAAAGGGGCTCTTCTCCCCCCAATTTTCCAAAATACTTTGACCTCACAGCTCCACCATAAGGGGCCTCAGTTTACCACTGAATGTAAGAAAACATGTTACAGACAGCAGGTCACAGCCCACCCGGGCAGCTTGGGGGGGGAAGGGAGCAGATACACCCCTCTTTTTGGTCATAAATTTTCCTTTTTGAAAATTAACCCCCCATATACAATAAAAGCAGCTTATATATAAAACTGTATCCTGTATGAGGTTTAGGGGAAACCCCCTAAAGTGTGAAGTGAATGGGTCATGTGCATTTTTAAAAACCCTGTGGGGTGCAGGGAAAAATTTTTTTTTTGCTCTTGGGGAGAGAAAGGGAAGTAGGAAAGAGGAAAACCCCGAAGTTTTATCTTACCCTTTAAAACCACCCTTTCCCCAAATTTTAAATTTTTCCCCATCCCCGGAGGGGTCCTTTTCCCCCTCAAAAATCACAAAAATCCCCCCCGCCTTTATAAAATTTTTCACAGACAGGGCCTAGGCACCCGTGCCCGGGATACCCAAACCCGTTTTCTAAAAACCTATCCCCTTTTTTCAAACATTTTTTACAATAAATATTTCTATGCTACACTGAAAAACCCTCAGCTTTCTTTTCCCAAAACTTTACAGCCAAAACTTTCCCGGGCTAAAAAGGGGCTCTTTGATTTTCCCCCCCCCCCAAAATCTTTGGGCCCCCTTTTGCTTAGGGCTTCGGGGGGGGGGGTTTTTGAGGGGCTGGGAGTTTTAGAAATACTGGGGTAGGGGGACATTGCTAATTGGAAAAACCCGTGTTTCTCTTTTGGGGAAAACCCCTTGTTGAATTGTGCTTTTTTCCCGGAATGTATTTTTTGGTTTTTTTTGAGTTTTAAAAAAGGGGAAATTTTTGCTGCTCCCAAAGTTGTGGGAAAGGATAGCCTTTGCCCGGGAAAAAAGGGACAGCCTTCGGCCTTGTTTGGGGCTATTGCTGAAGCAGGGGGGGGTGGGGGAGTACCATCAGCCCTTTTTGGATTTTGTTTTTTTTTGGAAAATTTATGGGTTTTTTGGGGAGAAAAAAAAGGGGCTAAGGCTATGTTCACACGGCTTTTTTAAAAAAAGGCCCTATTTCGGGGCCGTAATTAGGCGCCGAAAGGGGGGCAAATTCGGGCTGGGAAAAGGGCCCAATTTATTATGGTAATCCAAAAGTTTAAAAGGGGAAAAAATGGGATTAAATTTTTTCCCCCCCTTTTTTCCTGCTCGGCGGGAAACCGGGCCCGGGGGACGAGATAATTTTACATGTAAATTAAAAAGGGATATCGCGGGCCCTGGTTTAATTTCAAGGGTTTTAGGCCGGGGGAATTGCTGGACCCCCGCTCCGCCCCGTTACCGGGGTAATTGAGGGGTAAAATTAATCCCGCAGTTTTTAAGCCGGGGGGTGAAATAGCCTAAAAGGGTTTTTTTACGTTTTTTGGGTGCGTGTTTGGTCCCAAATTTTTTGACCCTAAACGGTTTGTAAAAAAGCATTTTAAAAAAATTGCTTTTGAATTTTTCATTGCTTTCCCAAAGTTTAAAACACACTTCGGCGTTAAGGGCAATGATCACGATTTTAATTGCGTCTCTTTATGCGTTTTTCCCGGGTTCCCTTCAAAAAAATTGTTAAAGTCCCAAATTTTTGATTTTGAAAAAGCCGCAGAACCCCCTTTTTTTAAAATATATGGTGTTTTTCCCGCATACAAACGAAACTGCCCTTTGTATGCGATTTAAACAGCCGGGTTTTGGATGGGTTTTTCGGGTCCAAAAAATGAAAACCAAAAAAAGGATTCAACACGCCGTGTGAACATACGCTAAGAGAGGTGGTGTGGGATGTCGGCATAGGATGGACTGGTGACCAGCGTTTTTTTAGGCAAAGGGAAAATTTTGCCTTTTTGGGTTGTAATGTTCCCTTTTTAGTTTTGTTATGAAATTGTGGACGGGGATGTGTTTGGGGGTGGTTTGGTACTAGGACTTAAGGGTTGTTTACATGGCGGGTTTTTTGAAACCGTTTTTGGGTCCGGAAATCGCATCCAAAAAAAACCCGTGGCGATAGGATCCTAAAGGGTTCCCAAAACGTTCTAGCATGCAGTTGGTGTTTGGATCCCTGTTGGATTTCAAACAGGATCACACCCTATACTTTTTAAATAGGGCTCCTTTCAGCGGCTTTGAAACCAAAGTAAAATTTTTGGAAAAGTTCCCAAAAAGGCGCAATTGAAACGGATTTTGGCAATCACTCGTGTGGGTTGGATTCCAAAACAAACATCTAAAAAATATGTTCAAACGGAAATTAAACCCCCGGGTTTTGAACATACCCTTACAACGTAATTTTTCACTTCTTTCGGGGCATATTTTGCGTGGAAATACACCCCAAAATAAACTTCAAACAAGTGATTCCACTGCAAAATACACACCGTCATTCACACCGTGCATATGTTTGAGACGATTTCACTCGCGTAACTTTAAGTGTCTCGTCAATTCTTGAGGCTTTTACATAAGTAAACTTTCCCCATAGAAAAAGGGTGGGGGGCATATTTTTTTTGGGGCAAAGAAAATTTAACATATTAAAAAAAAAAACTTTTAAAATACGCCTTCTAAAGGGGTTTTTTTGAAAAATCATTTTGGGCGTGTAAATTTACACTTCCAAAAATTTTAAACTTGTTTAACATACTGTAAGCTGCCGCTCAGTTCTGGGACGCCTTTTTTGGCCCTTTTGGGGGTTTTTTATTGGCTAAAAAAATTTTTCTGAACAGGGATTATTTCAGACTGGGGCCCCAACCAATTTTATTTTTAGGCATGTTCCCCAGAAAAAAAAAACCAAAAAAATAAAATCCTTTGGGTCTGGCCACTTCTCACATCCAAAAACCCTCTCCCGTCCAAAAGGTCTGTGGGGCCCATCGGCCCCGGGAATTTAAAGTCACAGTGTCCCCCTGTAATCCAGGCTTCCTATAGCCCCTGGGGGGGGGAGAGCTTCCTCCAAATCCTCTGTTGCTCCACCCCAAGTGGAAGACCACCCCTCCATCACCTGGTGTTTTAGGCTTTTTTAGTAATCCAAGGGGTGGGTCCCAAAATCCGGGCTGGAAAACCCAAGGGGGCCCGGAATGCCGGGGGGGCAACACCCACCCGACACTTTTGCCCGTCCCCAAAAAGCCCCCCCATTTCCCAGTGCCTTTGCAGCTATTCTAGCCGGTTCCCTTTAAATTTTCGGGGGGTGGGGGGCGCTCGCAGGGGTTCCGGTCGTTAGACCTTTGTGCAGGATTAATTCGATTCCCAAAAGTACTCGGTTTTTACCTTCCCCCCCCCCCCTCCCCGATAAAAAGGGCCGTAGGGGTTTCTAAAATTGTTCCCCGGCTCCCTCCCGTGCCAAAGCTCCCCATTTTTGGGGGAACCTTTTTCCCTTATCCGCAGGGGCCCGAGATGATTTGGTCCATACCTACTGTGTGGGTCAAACCCCTGCATTCACCCGAACAACGGGGGGGGGGGCAACAGAACTGATAAATAAATAGCCACTCTTGTACTGAGTGGCACATACCATGCAGCTTGACAACAAGGATGTCATCACCACACTGACTGCTATGCTGAACGTTTAACAGGGTTAGCTACTGTCAACCCATTACCAAGCGGCTATCAACGACCTTGTAGGCTGACTTACCACACAAAGACTATGTTGGACATGGGACCCACTCTGGACATAGGTTTTCCTATCTGGGTTAGCAATAAGCCAGGGGCCCTGTTGGTCTCAGCAACACGCCTTGTGACACACAGAAACTGTTAAATGACAGCACACCTGTCAGTGTCGTTCGCTAATTCATCCTTGGCCCCAGCCACCTGAGCCAAAACCTGCTACATCTTTGTTCTGAGGGATCTGAATGGGTCCCAAACATCTCTTCATCACCAGGCCCCTCTTGGTCCTCACTAAACCTTATCCTGTCTCTTTAGGGTTCTGTTACAGCATCAAAATTCTCTGGGAACCCTGGAAGCTCTGCATCTTGGCTGAACGGCATCTTCTTTTACCTGGTTTATACCGAGGAAACTTGGTCTTACTCACTGACAAATCGCGATGATAATCCTCCAGTGCCAGTATGACAGGACTGTGTGCACCATGTGCCTCTGTGTGACACCTTACACCTGTAGGTCAATATTATCATCAATATTAAAGCAGTGGCAACATCAAAGGAAGCTCTGCAGATTACCTTAGCGCTCATTACCAGGGGAGTTTCTAATATCTGAGGAATGGCTACATCCCTCCATACCCCTTGGACTTACAGTCGGTGGAAAGACCATCTTCAATGGCCTCGTTTCCGTTTTTTCCGTGCATATCACTTGCCTGACCTACAGGGGTCACTGGGCACTTCACCTGAGCTTCACAGCCTTTGAGACACACAGGTACTTGACTGGTGGGACCAATTGAGGTGGATTAATATTGCCACTACAGAGAACACCAAGACATGTCTGCTCCTGCAGGTCCAGGGACCTCCACGACATATTCGAGGACACATTCCCCTGTGCACAGTTTTCCACCTGCTCGTTTAGCAGCAGACCCTTGGTAGCAATGTGTGGGAGGTTTCCTTCACATCCCCTACACCCATCTCTTAAGGGAAGAACTCTCAGTTTCTATATGGGTCATCACTCCTATATCTTGATCACTATCACAAAGTCTTACCTTGCACTGTAGTCACTAGCTGGCCCGGCTAACCTCCTTATGGTCTCTCAAATACAACAACCAACCTGGCTGTCGTTCACCTTAGGCAACTCAGTCACCTTCTCATGAACAGTGGGGAAGCCAGACATCTGGCCTGAACAAGGCACCCACATATTAAGTCATCCACACCCGCCGGACATAACTTTCATTTTGATATTTTCCTCCATTACCTTCCAGAAAAAAAAATGTTTATTTGCTTCAGGATCCCCATCTACTATTTTACCATCTGGGGATTTAAAACACGTCCCCCTCACTGGGTTTAAGCAAAGCATACAGGCATCTCAGTGGTGTCTGCAGCCACTACTTTCCATCTTGCTTGTCTTTGTGACCACTGCTTGGGAAAGCTTACTGGAAAAAAATAGACACTGGAACATGCTGAACACCGGGGGTCTACATGTGTGATCACAGCACGGACCTTCTTTCTCACCCTCTATGGTGTCGCCATCGGATCTCAATCACAGAAGAAACATTGCTCAGGGATACAGACAGATTTGCCCTCAGCACAACGGTTTATCTTTCAACTGTATCTTCATATATCTAATGAAGCCTCATCTCATACAGGCATACACCCCTTAGGGTATGGAAACCCGTCTTTTTGCTAGTTCCTCACACTGCCGACACATTCCTCATTACCCAGGATTTGGGATCTATCTTTCCAGCAATACCCATGGCAATGTTTCTTACTGCGGACAGAATGGTTGGCTTATCAAGCACTGGGCACGCATTTACCTGCTATTGCAGGCTACATCAGGTACACACCAGTACGCGGGAGCCTGATCCCAGGAACTGGCATACACACTCACATGCATGGACTCACAGACCTTCACACCAGCTTCAGGGCACAACACACTCAAGTACGTTTTTACGCAGGAGGTTGCAAGAAGGAAACCTTGTGCTATGGGCAACCATATTGGCTAAACCTGAGCCTGTAGCGGGTTGTTGTACCTTTCTCCAGATTGTAATCCGCCACCCACAGGACACATCAAGATGTGCTACTTGGGCTTCTCTCCCCCATGGACCTCCTAGGTGCTCACTAGAGCTAACCCCATCTGTACTCTGGCTGAAGTGTCAATTAGCAGCACTCAACTGAATTTACTTCACCTATAGCTCTGGAAAGCCATGACACTCTAGGGGCCACAGACCTGCGCTGCTCTCCTTCTATGGTTGTTCACACTTTGTGCTACGATAATCTCCCCCTGCTCAAGGGCTGTGTTGACATGGCTATTGGCTACAGGTATATGTAAACCCATTTGTTTTGCATTTTCTATAGGCACATTGCAGACCATAAGCAATAATCATATTGTCCATGAACTTTTCCAATGTCCTTGTATCCACCGGTCTCAATTGCGCACTATTTTGGGCACACGTTCTACTGCACCCCTGGAACATGTTCAGAATGTTGGGCAGGGACCTCTCTGCCCCAATTGACCATCCATTTATCAGGGGACTTCCTTGGTGGAATATTTCTGGCTCTTTAAGCGAGTGGCACTGAACACTTTTTAAGGGGCGCTTTCACAAGAACAACCACTGCTGTGCCTGGCCTTACCGCTCGCCGTCTCCCACAGCTGCAAGAAATAGGGGGAAAGGTCACTGGCCAAGCACATTTTCCACTTGGTGGTCCTCAAGGAATACCTCAAGAATATGGTTGGCTAGTCCGCAACATGTGTCAAAAAAAAGTTCAACTGCCTTACCCGATTATGGTCGGGTCTTACAAAGGGTAGGATTGTCCGGGTGCACCCTGGAGACACTTTGGCGACAGTCCTAATCACTTATTGCTGGATGCCACCTACCAGCAACATCCAGGGTCTTAACTGGCTGTTTCCTTTTGCATGGTCCTCAGCAGCCGACTGTTGTGGTGGCCTGGTTGCCTCGGTAAAGGTCCACTCCATACACCTCAGAGCTCCCTCCCCGTCTGGTCTGGTGTGAACCACCATGCTGGTCAGGAACAGCTGGCTTGCATTCTTCTTGCGGTAGGACCCGCCTTGGTTATTACGCCCAGATCTTTTTCATGACCCTCCAAGGGCGGCTGTTGGGTCTTTCCTTTCTTGGATGAGTGATGTATATGCCAAAGATGGGCATCTGCGCACATGCCCTATGCTGCTGAGAATTAGGGGGGCAGCTCAGCCTTTGGCTATATCCCTCCTTTAATCAGGGCAATTTGCACCGCTCTAAATATTTATAATGTTCTACCATAGGCAAGAATTTCTTAGGCTGCAAATTACAGTCACTTTATTGGGACGTGCGGTCACCTGTCTCTTCACAGACAGTCTCCTGCTCCACTTGAGGAGTCTTTTCCCTCTCCCACCACCAAACAGTCTCTTCAGACACCTCAAAAGATGCTCTGCGCGGTGTGTCCTCCTCTTCAGAGATTGCTTGCTCAACAGAGCTAACTTGCTGGAAAGTTACCACGTAAACTGTAGCAGTCTATACTAACTGCAGCATTTTCTGCAAACATTTTTGCACATGTTGCTAGTGACCCACCTTTTAGGTTCCTGCGCCATTCTTTGCCCAACGCCTTACCTCCACCAATTGGTAAGCTTGCCTGAGCTCTGGGACACCATCTTGGCCCTTTTGGGGATTCACGCTTGGCTTTAGGATCGCCGTTCCTTGGTTTAGAACAGTATTGGATTTTAATAATATCCTTCTGAACTTGGGACTATTTCAGACTGGGCCTCAACAAGTTGGATATTGAGGCACTGTTCCAAAAGAAAACAAAAACATAAAATAAAATCCTTGGCCGGGTCTGGGCCACTTACTCAATCCAAGATCCTCCTATGTACCATGGTCTGTGCCTATCGCAAGTACCTCAAAGTCAACAGTGTCCTCAATGTACTCCAGGGCTTCAATAAGCCTGGGGTGGTCAGAGCTCTCCTCCAGTCTCCATGGTGCTCCACTCTTCAGGTTGGGACATAAGTCTCCGACCCAGATCACCTGGCTGTAATAGGCTTTTATAGTATATCACAGAGATGGGTCCACTATCGGGCTGGAACCCAAGGACCTGGAATGCGGGGACAGCCCACACACCAGACAATATAGCTGTACCGAAAAAGCCACCCCATACCTAGCTGCTAGCAGCTATTCTAGCCGCTACCATAAGTGTCAGTAATATAATACTGACACAAAATAGGTGACTTTTCCCCACCGAGCCCAGTTCCTCGGTTGCGCATCTGCAGAGGGTCACCGGCCGTAGACCCTTCTGAGTGGAAGGCATTCATGCGACTACCAGCAGTCGCTCTGTCACAATACCTTTTGGGGTAGACCCAGGTGCATTAAAGTGTTCTCTTTACTGGGATGCTTGCAAGCAAGTGTGCTATCCAATTTATTTGTGCTAAGTAGTAGTGGTCAGTGTGAAGATAAAAAATGGACAACCCCTTTCACTTTAAGGGCCACATGTATGAAAACTGTCTAGGTCTAAAACTCACTTTGTTTGCTATACCAACCAATCAGAGCGCTCTGATTGGTTGATATGGACAAAGTGTGTTTTAGACCTAGACAGTTTTCACTCATGTGGCCTTCACGTGGCCACACGGCTTAAAATGGGACATATCTCGCCCCGTATATCGCGCCGTACTGCACTAAATATGGGGCGAGATACGCCCCAGTCATTACGGCAATCCACCGTTCTCAGAGAACTATGGATTACGTCTCTTCTCCCTGCTCGCACAATACGGCGAGCGGGGAGATAAGTGACATGTCAATTATTCACGGCGAATATGCGCCATGAATAATGAATGTCTATGCCCCGCCCCTGCTCCCGAGCACACGGTGTAATTGCAGGCAAAATACGTCCCGCAATTATTGCCGTGTGAACATAGTCTTTGTGTTTCAACTATTTAAAATTAAATTCTAGAATGTTAAAGGCTTCTTTGCCACCAAGTGTCATCAACAAGAAACAAGAGTAACTGCGCTACCTATAGAGTATTGCAAGCACATTTATCATGAACTGTAAAACCTCAACGCTTATCGTGTCTTTATAAGAGAACTGTAACCATCAACTGTAATGATCCTATTTATGTGAGGAAGTAAAGTAAAGTCCTTGCTCAACTGTGACAGTCTGAAATTATACTTTTAGAGGGAAAACAATCCCCCTTGACTACCATCTTAAAGGTGCGTCTTCATCTATCTGCAATAAAATTCCATCACTATGATGTCAGCATATGGATGTATGGGGACATTTATATGGTGACTAGTCAGTGAGATGGAGCATTTCTAATTAAAGATGCAAAAATAAACACTCAGCTGATAGAATCTGTATGAACCGACTTTTATGTTCTGTTTCTTTAAAAATATAACTCTATACCAGAAAAAATATAACAGCTATATCAGTCTTTCCCAAGATATGGGCCGCAAACTGCAAAGAGCTGCAGCTTATACAAGCCCTGCCTGAAAATGGGCAACACCGCTTGGTTTGCAGGGGTTTCCAGGCAGTCCGGGGCTGGTTTTGGTCCCCTAGCTCTTGCCAACTTTTCAGGTCTGATCTATAGAAAGGCTCTCCCAATGTAGGTATGTAAAATAGATGACTGGTAAACTAGGGGAATTGTATGTCCAACCCTTCTGATATTTACATGTACAATGGTTTTTCCCATGATAAGTTTTTAAAAAGATTGTCAATATTTAGCTTCATGAGCTGATCAACAATGGAGGCTTTGGTTTGGTACAAGCGCTCTGAATCCATTAGATTAAATGTTACAAGTGTTTATATAAAATGTTTTCTATACATTGGGCCTTATGTATGAAACGTGTCTGGCAGTAAGACTTTTTGAGTTGCCCATAGCAACCAATCAGGGCTCAGCTTTTATTTTTCCTTAGCATTATATCAAATGAAAGCTGAGCTCTGATTGGTTACTATGGGCAACAAAGACAGTCTAACGACTAGACAGTTTTCATACATAGAGCCCATTGTGCTTCTGTTCTTTATCTATTTCAAGATGTCTCGTTCTTACAGAGAATGTCTCATTTTTGTTTACACCCAGAGGCTGAAAACCTGTTGTGAGACAGGTACTTGACTTATTTTAAGATTAATGGGTTTTGTACCTCAATCTTATGGCAACTAATTATGGCTAAAATAACAAGCATGGACTCTAACCCTGACCTTAAACAAAAAAAAAAAAATGGTTAGTACCTCCAAACATGAGACAAATTGTGCAGGTATACGGTGTCACGGCTGTAAATCAAATACAAGCACACAAAACAGGGCAGCACACTGCAAACACTAAGGCTCGGTCTACACAGCATTGGACAAAAAAGTCACTGAAAACCAAATCCTAAAACTGTTCATTAAACTGAGTTTTTTGTCCAGTGCCTGTCAAAAACAGCTGAAAAATGCAAAAATGCACCAAAAAAAGTCCGATAGTTTACTTTAAAAGTTAATTTTCTCCCCTGTTCTGTCGTTTTTTGCAACATGTTACAAAAAACTAAATTGAGCAGAAAAAAAAACGTTCTGTGGACATCACAGAATGTTTTTACTATTAGGGCTTGTCCCCACAGCACAGGTTATTAGTCAGTTTCTCAGACGTTTGCGGTTTTACACACCATCTGAAAACCAACAAGCAACATTTCCCCATAGACTTTAATAGAAAATCCGTTCAGCATTCCCCAATACACGGATTCTCCACCGGACGGTTTTTTACATCGCTGGCGGTCCGAAAAACTTAGAACATGTTCATTCTTCCGCTTGGTTTTCGGGCAGAAGATGAACATGTGGGTGCGAAGGGGGACGGCTTCAATCCTCAAACCGCGGACAAAAACTGTCTCCCTGTGTGACAAAAAAAAGACTAAATACCGGTTGTGAGATCTGACCGGTATTTGGTCTGTGCCATGTAAACACACTCTTAGGCAGGGTTCACACGGCAATAGTTGCGGCACGTATTTCGCCCGCAATTACGCCGTGTGCGTGGGGGCGTGGTGGTCCAGCTGCGTGATTATTTGACATCTCAGTTCTCTCCCCGCTTGGCGTATTTTGCGAGCCGGTAGAGGAGACGTAATCCATACGGGCTGAAATATGTCCCACTTTAAGCCATGTGAACCTAGCCTTAAAGTCTATGAGACTGAGACTCTGTTTACAGTTTTTTTTAGCAGTTTCAGGAAACGAAAAATGCTGAAAAAACAAGCGAAAATGTGTGCACTGGAGACATAGCCTAAGATACATGTGAGTACTGAATATAAAAAAATATTTAAAAATGTTTACTGCTTTATCTGGGCAGCACTAGAACAGAGGTGAAGAAAAAGGTAAAATAAAATAAAAAAATGATATATGAGCTTTAGTACCATACATTTTTTTAAAACACTTTCATAACTCATTTAAGTAGACCATAGTAACGCTAGAACCAACTTTTTTTTTGGGCACTATTTAGAAATAAGGTCCCATCTAAAATAAGGTAACCTTGCCATGGTGGATGAGCTCACACATTTTGATCAAAATGTGCACTAAAAGCATAAAATTGTCATGTATACTAAAATATTGCAGTATGGCAATTTAATGTATTTTATATATATTCAATGTTCACAAGTATCTCAGTATTTACAGTTTTCTATTGTGTTATGTATTTGTATCTGATGCTTAGCCTTGCCTCTGGCCTTTACTTTGATCCTTCAGGCTTGTCACCTGGTACTTGTAGTTTAAGTTGATATTTTGGACCCTTGCCCATTCTCTGGTGTTTTTTCATCTCATCTTCTGGTTTGTCACATCCACATCATTGTCCTGTTGATGACCCCTGGCTTTTTGACTTCACCCCTTCTTCTGCTCGAGCAGTTCCTTGTAGTCATATGTTTTGGCAGTTGCCAACTACTGAATGGACTGTGACCTGGGAATCCAACTGAGAAATTAAGCTAATCCAGAATGAAAGATATAATGCTTGTAATTTCCATAGAAGAATTTTCAGCCATACAAACAAGAATCTACATGGATATTTTCCATAGAACATGAATAGCATTGCGACGATGCCTCGTGTCAACGTATTTGACATGACATTCAGTGCAGAATCCACACTAGAATCTTTGTGAAATCTGACACATGTGAACGGGGCCTATTAGTTAAACTGACATCATAAAGCTCATATTTTACTGAATAAAATAGGTTGATTTTGTTTTCTAAGTATTTATTTTCTTTTTTTAACTACATGAATAATTGATGCACATAATGTAGAGATGTCATGTAATTATAAGATTCTTGTATTACCATCCTATTGTTTGTATAATTACAAGTCTAAGAGTCCTTTTGTGCATAAAATCAATGTGTGATTCTAAATGCTGTACCATGTGAAACTGTCGGTATGTTGTGCTTGACTTACCTCTGTTTGAGAATCCATGGCCTAAATAACATTATAAACACATTGAGAACACCTCACCAATGTCATATATAGAAAGCATGTAGTTGCAATTGTTACTGCCAAAGGTGGAGAATGTGATTATTGAAGGGGGTTGTCTCATACCCTCCCAATTAGCCAAAATGTAGAATTTCTGCAAACCTCAGATTACTTTAGATATCTCAGCTATGTATATAGATGGCCACTCATTTTAATACTGTGAATATTACAAATATATGACAAACTGGTGCTTTCCTCTGCAATATGATCTTTACTGGGGGTTTCTGAAGCAAAATCCTCATTGATAAGTGGGTTCCTGGGCCTGCAACAATATATAAATAACATGTTATAATGAGAAAATCTTTTTAGATGAAAAGGGGCAATTACTTTTTCATATGAGTACTGTTATTCCTTAGATAAAGTAAGTAAGGCACTGGTAATAAGTTAAATTTTTATTTGCTTATAGTCTGCAGTGGATTCTAAAGGGAGGGTAAACTTAAAAAGCTATCATCTCAAGGTCCAGGTGGGGCTAAAGAAAACTATACAGCTTAACCGAATATACTATTAAATATAGTCATCCAGCATCCTCATCATCCATGTTAAAAAATGTATAAAATGTAGCAATATAAAAAGTTTTTTTTTTTACAGACATATTCTGCAATAGATTGGGGCGGGAAAGGAGAAAATTGAGAATGGCAGGACAAAAAGATAATGGGAGAAGAGAAAGAACAAGAATAAAGTACACTTTATTAGGATTCTATTACTCTCTAGATGACGTATGCTATGTAAACAATTGTAGTTTCAAGATAAATGATGCTTTGGACCTTCCAACACCATCAGTTCACATGAATGCTGAGCCACAGTCCCATTGGGATTGGGCCCAAAAGAATCTGTTCTTCATACCAAACTATATACTTGGAGCTGTGGTATATTACCTGTTCAATGTCTGGTGGAAGTATGGTGCTTTACCATGTTTGTGTACAATGTTCTTTATGTAAGCTTGCTTAAGTTTGTCCAAGCTAAGGCGAAAAAGGGGAGACTTCTTGTGTTTACGTTTGTGGTATAGTCTTCTTGGCTGTTACTGGTACTATAAAATACAACAATTTTTGCAGCCTGGGGTACAGTTCTATTTATCAGGTATCCAAATATTATCCAGATAGGGCCTGGGAGGCACATAATTATTTGTGCAAACACAATATTTTAACCCTCTGTCAGGTTCAGTTGATCTGACAAGCACAGCTCAGTTAGTTTTGTTTCTCTCTCCTCTCCAAATTATCAGAAAATCCACTACTATCCCACAAAAAAATAATTCCAATTAAAACTTAACTTTTATTTAATTAATAGTACCTAAAAAGGCTATTTAAATTACTATATACTACCTACAAAATATAGTTATGTCAACACCTCCCTAGCAAACAGGAGTACTGTTTAAGCGGAGACCCCGCTCCGAAAAGGGCGACCCCGTACCTAATAACAGTCTCCTGAGTAATGTAAAGAGAGACCAATGTATTCCGTTGCTAGTCTCACATATATATATGCGTACCTCGTCTACGTGATAACACCATACGCATATATGAAGTAATATACACACCTATACACAGGTAGATGCAATAGTACCGCTGCCCGTGCAAAAAATGGAAGTAGCAATATAACTGGACAATGCCTAGTTTTTTGTATAGTTATTACTATCCACATAAGATTTTACCCAATACGCTGTTAGTGTCCATAAATGGACTAAATTTATGCAATAGTTGTTACCATTAGCTATATAAAGCAAGTTGTTACCATCCCCATACGCTTTTCGTCCAACCGGACTCATCAGTGGGGTCCAACACAAGTCTCTTATAGTATATATCCCAAAAGGGATATTACAACCAACAGGCGGTTTCAAAAAGGCATATATCCAGGAAAGGTCTCCCTAAAGGAAAAGCTCCACAAAATATCATGTTACCAATATATTAGCTTTACCTAGTCAGCAAACCTACTGGCAGGTATACTTACTGAAAATAGACAGGAAAGGTGCTCCTGTCAGGGTCTAACTGACCCACTGCTTCTAGGGTGGTATTGTCCCAGATTCAGTAGTGACCACGGGGGTATATATATCTCAAAAGGAGACCACTCCCCCATATTATTTTCACCAACGGGTGGACGGCCCATCCTTATTTTACCTGCACTATATGCTTCATTTATAGAGTTCAGGGGGTTTCTTGCCACTTAGTCAAACTCACCAGCCTGTATACTTGGATGGAGTTCATCCGCGATGTTCAGCGTCTAGAAAACTCCATCGCGCATGCGCGGAGTTAGAGACATGGCTCTCCCGGTTTCACAGGCAATGCTGAGGCTATGCAGGACATACACAGTGCCACTGCGGCCACAGTATGTCGGTGCGCCTGCGCGAGTTTGTACACATGGCGCCGACAGTCTCCCGCTTGCCATCGCGCATGCGCGAGGTCCCGCATTCAGATGGACAAACGGCTGGTGATATCATTGATCTATGAGGACGCCAGTACGCATGCGTCCTTACTTATAACCAGAGGCTGTGCTTCTTACTATGGGGCAAGAGATTCAGGTGTAATCGTTCATTTCTAGAGCCCTAATCCACCAATGCTCCATAAAGGAGACATACATTTTATGGGGAATACGCCATATTTTTTAACCCCTATGTATCATGCTGTCTCATAGCCCAACAGATTAAGTCTGAATAGTCATCTGGATTAAATTAATTTCTATACCATATGTCCATAGAAAACCCCACCCTTACAAAGCACTTCTGTAGTGTGCATATCGTATTTTTCAATATGACGTATTGGCCCTTTCAATTAGTCACTTATAGACTCGGGAATTTCCCATGTTTTTTTGGCTGAGTTTGATACATACTAGAAAAGATTTTTTTACAGGAAGCAAGCAAACGAAAACTGTTTGTTCAACCCCAAGGGTGTTTGAACTGTTGTGTCCAAATCTTGTAAATCCATTTGACTCTTCCCGTTGCAGAATTCATCCCGCTGATCCCAAATCTTCCTCCTGCGATACTGTGGGGCTCACCAGATCTATACCCCTAAAATGTATACACTCCATCTTCCCCTCATGTTTCTCATTAATATGTCTCGCGATGGGTGTATCCACCTTCCTCCTTATATCTCCAATATGGTCACCAATTCTTCTGCGAAACTCACGTTTAGTCTTGCCAATATATTTCAATGCGCAAGGGCATGTAGCCATGTAAATAACTCCCATTGATTGGCAATTGATGAAATGGCGAATTTCAAATGGACGATACGTTTTATTTCCCATAAACTCTTTGCAACTTATTACAAATTGACAAAATTTGCAATTACCACATTTAAAAGATCCATGTGGCTGTCGTCTAAGCCAGCTTTCTCTCGGTGCTGGTCGACTAAAATGACACCTAACTAGCCAATTCTGAAGGCGGCTACCGGGCCGATATGTAATTTGTGGGACACTGGGAAGGATTACCCTGAAATCATCATCCTGCAACAAGGGTTTCCAATATTTTTGAATAATTTTTCTGATTTGATATGCATTTTCATTATACTCCCCAATAATCCTTAGATCAGCCCTATTCTCCCTTTCCGGGGTGTCACGTTCCTTCCTTGGAACAAGGAGACCCACTCTTTCCTCCCTCAAAGATTTGGTGTAGGCCTCTTTTAGTGGAGGATCCGGATATCCCCTTGTACGGAACCTTTCCCTCAGGTCCTTAGCTTGGACTTTAAATGTTTGTAATTCAGAACAGTTTCGTCTCAAACGGAGATATTGTCCCCTCGGTATTCCTTTGATTAGGGACTTGGTGTGGCAGCTGTCCTATCTCAAAAGGCTGTTGGTAGATGTACTTTTTCTAAATACTTTTGTATTTATGGAACTGTCCAGATTTTTTGAGATTAACAGGTCCAGGAATGGCAATACATATTCATTCCACTCAAAGGTAAATTTTAAACCCACATCATTTTGATTTAGCTTCTGCACAAATGCCTCAAAAAGTTCACCATCCCCCTTCCAAAAAATCAGGATATCATCTATATACCGAATCCACAGCAGGATTTTTTCCATAAACATCTGTAATTCATCACAAAAGACATATACATCCTCCTACCAGCCCAGGAACACATTTGCATATGTGGGAGCACTTGGGCTCCCCATTGCTGTGCCCCTGAGCTGGTGGTAGGTCCTGCCATCAAAGACAAAGATGTTATTTTCAAGTGAGAATCTTAGAAGATCAAGGATGAATTGGTTATGTTTACCATATTGGGTACCCCTCGTTTCTAGGAAATAGCTTACTGCACCCATTCCCTTATCATGTGGGATAGATGAGTACAGTGCCTTTACATCAATACTGCATAAGAGGACATCCTGATCAATAGTTATTCCTTCCAGTTTTAGCAGTAGATCCGAAGTGTCTCTGACATATAATGGCAACGCACTCACAAAGACTTTTAGTATTTTATCGACATATATCCCCAAATTTTGGGTGAGACTGCCTATGCCAGAGACAATTGGTCTACCTTTTAGAGGGCAAGTCCCTTTATGGATTTTGGGCAACCCATAAAAGGTAGCTCGTCTTGGAAATTTTGGAAGAGGAATTCATATTCTCTTTTATTAATGAGATGATCTAACAATGCCTGATCCAGAATCAATTTAAGTTCCACCAAAATACGTGGTGTTGGATCTTTTTTGAGAATCTGGTAGCACTCTCTGTCTTGTAGTAATTTTAAACACATGGACTGATATTGGTCAACATCCATGATGACAATGTTACCCCCCTTATCGGCAGGCTTTATTATAATAGACTCATCCCTTTCAAGGGCCATTAATGCTTGCCACTCCTGTTTGGATAGATTTTTATTGGGGGTGTGTCCTTTAATATTCAAATTTTTTAGTTCATCTGTAACTACATCAAGAAATGCATCAATGCATGAGTATGGTTGCACTGGTGGCATATTTTTACTTTTATTACCTAAAGTTGTGAAAGGTCCTTCCCCCACTACCTTCTCTTCTTCAGACAATAAACTACACAGAGTCCTCATACCTTCCAAATCCTCCGGATCAATTCCTAGATGTGTACATTCCCTAATGTCCTTTCTGTGGAAGATGTTAGCCCATTTGATCTTACGGACAAAAAGATTGATATCTTTCACCCATTCAAAGTCCCTGTAGGTGTTTGTAGGGACAAAGGAAAGGCCTTTGCTCAATACCCTAATTTCTGTTTCTGTAAGGGTCCGTTTAGTTAAATTAACAATCTGCAGATCATCTTTACTCATTACCGTTTGTTCCATTCCCTGTTTCTCAGAGTATAGTCTGGTAGCTGGCGGTCTAAAAAAGGAACATTGGTGGACCCAGAGGACATAGATGATGACCAATTCCCATCTCCTGCAGGACCCATCCTTTGTCCTCTCCAGGTGCCCCATTCTCTTTTCCCTCTGTCCCTTCTCCCAGACGAACCTCCCCTTTTTCCTACACCTTTAGTCAGGTGGCTTCGCTCTGATTCAGAGAACTCCGCCTCAGACGAAAAAATATCAGTTTCTCCTTCGTATCTTTTATTATTATTTTTGGG
>JAODAL010031440.1:0-48453 GCA_025379985.1 Phyllomedusa bahiana
CTTCAGGGGCAAGATAACTTTTTCCCATGCACAGCTCAGCTGGGGCTCACACCATGCACTCCTCCCCCACGAGCAAACTGACAGGTCATACCCACTTACAACCAGTGCATAACCCCATGCACACTCTGCAACAATGTCACCACCTTCAGCCCGTATGCCGACATTCACAGGGCTATTCTTGACAACCTCACCAGAGGCAGTAATGACATCACCCCTCTCAGAGTCGCTATCCACTATGGCCGCTAGGGGCGCCCCTAAGCCCCAACCTGCTACCTCTTTGACTGCAGGATTACCATGAGACCACAACTTCTCTTCATCCCACGGTCTCTGGCCCTCACTGATTATCTCCTGACCCTGAAGCTTCATCTCTTGGCTACTAAGCTGTCACCTATTTATCTCAGTGACAACTTCGCTGCACTAGGACTCACTGAAGCCCCCCATAACAAACATGCTAGTAATTTCAGGTTTCCCACCCCAACCTCATCACTTACGTCAGGTTTTAACCCAATCAACTGGGCAGACAAAGCGCCTCTCCTAAACCGCTGTTCAGACATTACTGCACGGCCCCTTCTTTAAAATGTCTGTGACATATTCCCCTGTGCACACGTCTCTTTGGGCTCTTTCAAAGCAGCGGAACTTCTGCAGCAACATGTGGAGATGTTTCCTGCACATCCCCTGTAAACTGGTCTCAAAGGGGAAAAATACTAAACCCTCTTTACCCTCTGAGGATCCAAAAATACTCTCACCTGCCCCTCACTGGCGCCTGAGAAAACCCCTCTTTTTTTCTGGTCTAGCAGTTCACTACCATCACTGCAATCCTTATGACCACTGCAGTAAAAGCTACTGAAAAACAGCAAGCCATTGGAGCAAGTTACCTTAGCTGCACTACAGGTCCCAGCAATGACCATCTCATTCCCTGCAGTGTCACAATCGAATTTTTATCATAGATCCCCTTCTCTGTAATACACGATCAGGGGTGTACCCAAAATCTGCCTTGGCACCCCATTTTCATTGCACAAAATTTTTTCATCATTCTCATCTGCATAATCAGCATCATCCTTACACTGAAGCACTGACACATTGTCGTGTCCATTCCCACACTGAAACAGAGACTCTTTTGCAAATGGTTTTTCCCCATGGTCAATAACCACCACACTCATACTCCTAATCTCATAATGGTACAGAGCCCTCACACACGCAGCAGACAATCACCTTCCGGGGAATTTTTCTCTATCGGGAAACCACTTGCGATTCCCCATTAAAACCCGGGAAAACATCTCTCGGGGAAACCAACAAGAGCAGAACATATCTGTTTTGGCATCCCCACAACACACACACCTTCTTTGGGCTGCCCCCCCCTAGCCCTCAGGGCGCACTAGCCCTAATCCCTCTGCTGCACCTTTCACACATTGCATTTTTCTTCACCACAGCAATAGCTGACTAGCCTTGGAAGGGCTATCCCCCCCGCTCAGACTGTTCCCTCAGTAAAGTGAGCAATACATTGTTTTTATTATCATCACATCAATTTCTGCGGGCACTTTTTTTTAAAACCACAGTTCAAAAACTAATTCACCAAATCTCCCGGGAGATGCAGCCGGGGAGACACTGACCCAAAACTCACAGCCCCTTGCTGCTCTCAGCCCTTTTTTTACCTGCTCAGGCAACAGTTTTGGGTTTTTCTGCATAAATCCACCGGGTTTTCTCATAAAAACTTATCCTCAGTCCAACACCGGGGTTGTCCCCCCACAATACACCCCCTGGAGCAGTCTTACCAGTCCATGGGGGTCTCCACACCAGGAATTTCTGGGTCAGATTTGGGATCTCTGCTCGATGCCCCTTCATCACCTTTGGGGGGGCTCCATCCACCGGGAAAAACTCCACTTGCAGCTGCACCCTCCACCTCCTCCGAGAGGGCAGTCAAGCACACCTCCCACCTGGGGCATCTCCAACCCACACTCCCCTGTTTGGGGTAACGGCTCCTGTGAGGAAGGCCCGTTTGCCCACGGAAACGCAGGACCAGTCCCTTGGAAACTTCTCTCTCCCGAAAGTGGACCCCTTCTTCGAGGGTGATAAACCTCCGGCCACAGAATCTCCACCCGGCAGTCACGGGTGGTTTGCCCAAGAAAACACCACATCCACACCTCTGGACGACGCCATTCTCCTGGGATTGGAACCCGGGGCCTTTTGGCAACCGACAGCCTCTCCAGCACATTCCACTTGTAGGCATCCGTTGCACCAGTCAGGTTGTGAATTTTGGCAGCCGTCTTTTTCCATTTTTGCTCGGCCTCTCCCAGACACCACAGCACCGGAAACCCATTGAAATCGCTTTTATTCCCTTAGCTCTGTTTCAAACTGCCCCGGGGATCTGTTTTTTAAACCTTCTGCTTAGCAGCACCGCTAAATTGGCAAGAAATCCTCCGCCAAACTAATTTCCGGTAGCAAAACATCTTCTTTAACAAAAAGGGGCTGGTGCATTTCTCTTCTTAGACAAATTTTTGCTCACACAGGTACAATTCAAGCCCCTATGTAAATTTGCAGCAGTCCTATTTACTTTTCAGATCTTCCTGCACACTTTGTGCACCACATTGTGCCCAACTTTAAAGCATGCACCAATCTTGCCGGTTAGTGCCAATTTCCCCATCCTCCACCAATTGACAACTCACATGTCTTCGGGCCCATCTTGGGTCGCCTGGGGGGACTTTTTTGCTAGGGATTTTCCACTTTGGGAAGCGAATGGCACACCGACACAGGCCCCTTTTTTCGGCTTTACCTGTTTTTTTCATGCACAGGTTAAACATACAGCCGTAACCAAAAATACAAAACAAACCCTGGGCCGCCGCCACTAACTAAAAATATATTGTGTTACCTCTCTACCCCCGGCCTGGACCTAGCGTCCAGTACCACCAGCACTCACGTCACCAGCCTCCACTGGTTCCTGGCTTCTCTCAACCCCACTGGGCAAGAGCTTCCCTCCACTCTGCTGCTCCAACTTCCCGGTAGCAGGCCACGCCCCCATCATTTGGGAGAGACAGGCTTTTTATAGCCAACCCAGGGACTGGCCAAAAAACCAGACATGGAACCTGGAGACCTGGGACGCGGGAACACCCCACCCACCTATCTGCAGCTCTTCCGGGGAAGCCAACCCATAATGGATGGATATCAGCCATGCTATATCCAGCTGTCAGCAACCTAGTGTTACAGACCGATAATAATTGTCTCCCCCCACCAAGCCCAGGCTCTTGGGGGCACGTCTCTACCAGGACGGCTCCACTTAGTGGCAAAGACAGGCAACTACCTGTTGTCATTTGTCACTATATATATATATATATATATATATATATAAAATATATATATATATATATAATATATATATATATATAAAATATATAATAATATATATATATATAATATAATATATATATGTGGGGGTGTGTGTATATATATATTAGGTAGTTAGCTTGACAAATGGTAGCATGGACGGGTTTCGGATGCAAGAAAACAGGGTTTTTTATTAGGCTATGTCACACTGCATAAGAAAACGATCATATCTCCGGCGCTATTTGTTTTTAAAAGTGCCGCAGATACGATCGTTAGTGCGGTCCCATAGACGGCAATAGAGAAGACGAGCTGCTGTCTACACAGCTCGTCTTTTCTCTGCCCGTCTTTTTCGGCAGCGGCGTATTATACAACATGTTGTATAATACGCCGCCGTTTCTCGTTTTCTTGCCATCTTATCATACAATACAATTTTATGGGGGACGTCAGGAAAACGGGAAGCGACCGCGGCTTTTTTCACAAAGCGTGACAAAAACCGCAGTCCTGCATCGCAGAAAGAACGGCCGCTTTTGGGCCGTTTTTTGTCTGATACAATGTAGACATAGCCTTACAAACAAAACTGCAGAAAACAAAACAGGAGCAACACCAGCAGGAGGCTTAACGGTAGCCTTTAACGTCCAAGACAAATGTAGCTTATCTTCAGCTAAATATAACGGAAAGGTTTTTTTTTTATACACTGCTGTGTAGCTCTCTTAGTCCATGTGCAGACCAGCCACTCGTCAGTCCTTAGTTGAATCTCTCTGCAGCTCCTGTCTGCAACACTGTGGAAGAAATGGCACCCAAACACAATACTCAGGTTCACACTCTTCACTTGCTGTCTGGAGCAGTAGGCTTTAAAGACCTCTAGAGGTTCAGTGAAACTCGCACCAGAATGTGGGAACGGCCTCCCATACACGCTACAACCGTACCAGGAAAACAGCCCATTTTAGCTGCATGGCAGCTATACTAACTATAAATTGTCAGTAACCTACAGTTATTGACATACATCCAACCCCTCCCGTTTTGGCGGGGGGTCCCGCTATTTGGGGTCCCCTCCCGCCCTCCCGGGGGAGTTGGCATTCCTCCCGCCGCCTGCAGGCGCGGGGTTTCCTTTAAATTACCGGCGGCGCAAGAGTAGCGCTGGTGCGCTACTCTTGCGCCGCGGACCGCTCCTACAGCGGGTGCAGCGGCCGCAGCGGCGCTCACCCGCCCGCGGTCTAAACTGTGGGGGGAGGAGGCAGGAGGATCGCTCCCTCCTCCCTCCTCTCCCTGTATGTACGGCCCGCCGGTGTGTGCGCCGCACATACAGTTCAGCGGCGCAGGGGGAAGTGACGCGCGGCTGCAGGGGAGTGACGCGCGGCGGCTCTCACTTCCCCCTGCGCCGCTGAGGAGATCGGTCGGGAGCGGCCGCGCTGCCGGAGCCGGGGAGGTGAGTGGATTTATTATTTTATTTTTATTAGCTTTAGGGGCTCACCTGGCTAACAGAGGGGGCAACTACCTGGCAACAGAGGGGCACTACCTGGCAACAGAGGGGGCACTACCGGCAACAGGGGGGCACTACCTGGGAACAGAGGGGCACTACCTGGCAACAATGGGGGCATCACCTGGCAAAAATGGGGGCACTACCTGGCTAACAGATGGGGCAAATACCCGGCAACAATGGGGGTAACACCTGGCTAACAGATGGGGGCACTACCTGGCTAAAAGATGGGGGCAACTACCTGGCAACAGAGGGGGCACTACCTGGCTAACAATGGGGGCACTACCTGGCTAACAAAGGGGGCACTAAACCGGCAACAGATGGGGGCACTACCTGGCAACAATGGGGGCACTACCTGGCAAAAGAGGGGGCACTACCTGGCAACAACGGGGGCACTACCTGGCTAACAGATGGGGGCACTACCTGGCTAACAGAGGGGGCACTACCTGGCAACAGAGGGGGCACTACCTGGCAACAGAGGGGGCACTACCTGGCAACAAAGGGGGCACTACCTGGCTAACAGATGGGGGCACTACCTGGCTAACAGATGGGGCACTACCTGGCAACAAAGGGGGGCACTACCTGGCAACAGAGGGGGCCCTACCTGGCAACAATGGGGGCACTACTTTGCTAACAGATGGGGGCACTACCTGGCTAACAGATGGGGGACTACCTGGCAAAAGAGGGGGCACTAAACCCGGCTAACAGATGGGTGCACTTCCGTGCTAACAGATGGGGGCACTACCTGGCTAACAGATGGGGCACTACCTGGCAACAGAGGGGGCACTACCTGGCAAACAATGGGGGCACTACCTGGCAACCAATGGGGGCACTACCTGGCAACCAATGGGGGCACTACCTGGCTAACAGATGGGGCACTACCTGGCTAACAGATGGGGCACTACCTGGCTAACAATGGGGGCACTACCTGGCTAACGATGGGGGCACTACTTGGCTAACAGATGGGGCACTACCTGGCTAACAGAGTGGGCACTAACCTGCTAACAGATGGGGACACTACTTGGCTAACAGATGGGGGCACTACCTGGCTAACAGATGGGGGCACTACCCCGGGTAACAGAATGGGGGCACTACCTGGCTCAAAGATGGGGCACTACCTGGCTAACAGAGGGTCACTACCTGGCTAAAAATGGGGGCACTACCTGGCTAACAGATTGGGCACTACCTGGCTAAACGATGGGGGAACTACCTGGCAACAATGGGGGCACTACCTGGCTAACAGATGGGGCACTACTTGGCTAACAATGGGGGCACTACCTGGATAAAAAAGGGGGCACCTACCTGGCTAACAAAGGGGGGGATCTACCTGGCTACAAATTTGGGTCTAAACCCGGCTACAGAGGGGCATCTACTTGGCTACAAGGGGGGGTCTACCAGCCTGTAAGTGGGCACTACCTGTTATGGGGGGCTACTACCTGGCTATAAGGCATCTACCTGGCTTTCTTCCAAAGCCGTTATCAGTTAGGTGGAGTGGGTGTGGCTTTTTAAGGGCGTGGCATACAGACAAGATGGGCGTGTCCATGCAAATTTTTGCCGCGGCGCGCTACGCGCGCCGCCCACTACACTCTCCTGCTTTTTCACTTTCAAAAGTTGGCAACTATGGTTATTGACTAGTACTGCTATTTTACCCACCGAGTTCCGGAACTTCAGTGACACATATTTTGCAGTTCCCTGCAATTCAGCTGCATGGAAAAGCTGGGATGTACTGCAGGACTGATCTTCCTGACATACCTGGAATTTCAATACATAATAATTAGAGATGGGCGAATCTCTCAAAATTCGGTTCGCTCACTTCACCGAATTTCCCGACAAAAAATAACTGTTCCGAATTACATTAAAAAACATCTATTTCCAGGCTGCACAGAGCCTGCAGGGTGCTGTAGAACGTTGTGCCATGCTTAAATATGCAGAGGGAGCTTGGTTTGGTCTTCATACAATGTTGTGTTTTAGTATGACACGCATATGACTGCCGCCGCTCTTAGAATCGCTTCACTCTAAAATTCCCTGGGCACTTAAGAGGGCAAAACTGACCAAAAAAACTGAAAGGGGAATGTAGCCTGATAAAGTCATGGCAGCGACAGCTGGAAAAAAACAAGCTGAGGGCTCAGGTGGCAACATCAGTGACAGAGTGTGGAGGTGACGGCGGCAGCCACAGCAGCATGGGGTGAGAGAGTGGCACAATGAAATTCTGGAGGTGGCAAAAACAGGAGTAGGCCAAAGAGTGGCACAATGACACACTGTGAAGTTAACGGCATCAACAGCAGCAGCAACAGCATGAAGTCAGACAGTGGCACAATGACAGAGTGTGTAGGTCACGGCAGCAGCCACAGCAGCAGCATGAGGTCAGACAGTGGCACAATGACACAGTGGGGGGGTCTCGGCAGCAGCCGCAGCAGCGGCAGGAGGTCAGGCAGGGGCACGGTGACATACTGGAGGTGGCAAAAACAGGAGTAGGCCACAGTGTGACAATGACACAGTGTGTAGGTCACGGCAGCAGCCACAGCAGCAGCATGAGGTCAGACAGTGGCACAATGACACAGTGTGTAGGTCACAGCAGCAGCCACAGCAGCAGCATGAGGTCAGGCAGTGGCACAATGACATTCTGGAGGTGGCAAAAACAGGAGTAGGCCACAGTGTGTGACAATGACACAGTGTGTAGGTCACGGCAGCAGCCACAGCAGCAGCATGAGGTCAGACAGTGGCACAATGACACAGTGTGTAGGTCACGGCAGCAGCAGCATGAGGTCAGACAGTGGAACAATGACATTCTGGAGGTGACAAGAAGAGGAGTAGGCCCACAGAGTGGGACAATGACACAGTGTGTAGGTCACGGCAGCAGCCACAGCAGCAGCATGAGGTCAGACAGTGGCACAATGACACAGTGTGTAGGTCACGGCAGCAGCAGCATGAGGTCAGACAGTGGCACAATGACATTCTGGAGGTGGCAAAACAGTAGTAGGCCACAGAGTGGCACAATGACAGAGAGTGGAGGTGACGGCAGCAGCAGCATGAGGTCAGACAGTGGCACAATGACATTCTGGAGGTGGCAAAAACTGGAGTAGGCCACAGAGTGGCACAATGACAGAGAGTGGAGGTGACGGCGGCAGCAGCATGAGGTCAGACAGTGGCACATTGACATTCTGGAGGTGGCAAAAACTGGAGTAGGCCACAGAGTGGCACAATGGCAGAGTGGATGTCATGGCACCAGCAACAACAGCAGCATGAGGTCAGACAGTGGCACAATGACAGAGTGTGGAGGTGGGTGGCAATACCAGTGCCTGGTAAAGATGGTTGGTGGCAGATGGAGAAACTGTCAGCAAATGTGTGGCATCAGGCGGGTGGCGGCATCAGAATAGTGGCTGAAGCAGGTAGTTTGAACCCAGACTCATTTCTCACAGTTTGGGTGAGGCGTCATGGCTGATGTAGTCTGACGCCTAAGGCATTGGTGTGTGGAAATCCTGGCTGATCCACGCCTGATTCATCTTGACAAAGGTCAGTCGTTCCACATTTCCTGTGGACAAGTGGGTTCTCCTTGGGGTATCGTTGGCCCCCGCCTCACTTAACACCCGCTGTGATGCCACACTACTGGCCGGGCAGGACAGCTTCTCCACTGCAAACTCGGCAAGTTGCGGCCACACATCCAGTTTGGCTGCCAAGTAGTCCAGCGGATCTTCTAACTGGGGTGGCAGAGTGCTGTCCAAGTAGGCCACCACCTGTTGGTTCAGGGTCTGCTCCAGGTCCTGCTGCTGCTGCTGGCGACTGCCCTCCTCACTAGGCGGGTGAAGGAAGCTGCTCATCAGTGACTCCAGACTTAGGTTGCTGCTGATGGAGCTTATACTGCTCCGACCCCCCCACCTTCCCCCAGCAGCCGCGGCAGTAGTACGTGAGCGCTGAAGAACCCCCCGGTCAGACCTGTCAGAGGAGGGACGATGCCGCACATAGGCAGCGGCCAACTGACTACGGAGGATTTCCCTATAGTATTTGAGTTTGTCCTCCCTCTCAATAGCTGGGAAAAAGGCTCCCATTTTGGACCGGTAGCGAGGGGCCATTAGGGTGGAGAACCAGAAGTCATCCCTCTGCCGGATGCTGAGTATTCGGCTGTCACTAGCCAGGAAAATCAGCATGATGTGCGCCATCTGCACAAGTGACTCTGAGGGGCTACCTGCCTCCATCTCCACTGTATACTGCCACGGTGCTTGGGGGTCATCTGCCTCGTCTTCCTCATCTCCATCTACCTCCTCCAGCTTCTCCTGCTCCTCCTCTCTTGTCACCTGGGTAGAAAATCCACTCATTTCACCAGAATGCTTCTGCTCCAATGTCCTCCTCCTCCTCCATTTCAGTCCTCACCGGACTCATGTGGCCGCGAGATGTAGTCGCCACTAGTGATGAGCGATTACATTGACTATCGTCATCGGGTCGATAGTCGATATCGGCAATTATCAATAAGATATCCGATAGTCGATAATAGATTATCGCCGATGACCATTAAAGTCTATGGGAGAGGAACAACACCTTCATTCTTACACCCAAACAGGGATGGAGAAGCTGGAATTAACATCCACAACAGCAAACTGTATACGTGCTACATATTAGGCAAGACAATTAGGTTATAAAAGCCACAGAAAAAAAATTACAGACCATTCACTATCCCTGTCTTGCACCACAGCTTGACCCTTAAACCTGCATGACCCACAAATTAAAAAGTGCCAGAAGGCAGTATGATTTGAACCATCATTTTACTTGAACTGGACATTGAATATCCCTGTCCTGGAACGCAGCATGAGCCCCAAACCTGCATGACCCCAGATTAAAAAGTGCCGGAAAAAGGAGTCTTTCAACCACCATTTTAGTTGAACTGGACATTAACTATAACTGTCCTGTACCGCAGTATGACCATTAAACCTGTCTGACCCACAGATTAAAAAGTACTGGGAAAAGGAGTCTTTCAACCACCATTTTAGTTGAACTGGACATTAACTATATCTGTCCTGTACCGCAGAATGACCATTAAACCTGTCTGACCCACAGATTAAAAAGTGCCGGAAATAGGAGTCTTTCAACCACCATTTTAGTTTCACTGGACATTGACTATACCTGTCCTGGCCACAGCATGAGCCCCAAACCTGCATGACCCCCACATTTAAAAAGTGCCGGAAAAAGGAGTCCGCAATGTCGTCATCATCATCATCAACACAGGTGACTTCGTCGTCCTGACATTCTGCATCCAGGAGCTGCGGGCTACAAGCAAGAGGGATTGCAAGGCGTTGCCGACCGCCCGGGATTTTTGCCAATTGACCGGATTCCTTCTCCTCCTCTGATGGCATCAGTAACTGGGCGTCAGAGAAAATCATCCTCTTTGGCCTCTTGATCTTTTAACATGCCTTCTGACCCCAACCGCATTTTGTCATCAAAGAGGTCTTCAGAAAATGGATTATCCACAGTGTGGGTACACGAGTTGACATTTGGGCTGCTTCATGTTGGACGATGCTGATTTATGCTGATGACGACATTTGTGGCCGTGACTGGGAGGACAAGGAGGTAAGACTGCTGGATGCAGGTTGCATTAACCACTGAAGAACAGATTGGCGACGCTGTTCGTTACTGAGATTCACAGGGCCCTGACCCAGCGATGACAGGCCTGACGGTCCTGCAACTGACGATCCGCTGGCATGCGTGTTGTCGCCAGCACTGGAAGGAGCACCTTCTCTCGTACCTCTACCTCCATGTCCTACCCCCCTCTTTGCTCGCATACCACCTGAATTTCGCTCCATGTTCAGAAATATAAAAATTTGAGAAGGTATGGAAGAGTTTTGGAAAGTCTCTTATTAAAAGACGGCAAATCACAGCTATTCTCAAATCCCTCAAATCAAAACAAAATTGCTGGATTCAAATTTAACTGCAAGGTGGCTCTATCAACACAGCTGGCCTGCGCCAAAGTGAAAAAAACACGTATCTGAAATGTATATTGATAATAAAAGGTATTTTTTGGCACCTATCAACCTGTGGTGACTACAAAGTTGCTGGATTCAAATTTAACTGCAAAATAGATCTATCAACAAAGCTTGACTGACCAAAAGTGAAATAAACTCCTGTCTGTATTGTATACGGTTTTTATTACGTATTTTTGGCACCTATCAGTACACCTGTGGTGACTACAAAGTTGCTGGATAAACTTTAACTGCAAGGTGGCTCTATCAACACAGCTGCCTGCGCCAAAGTGAAGGAGAAGTAGATACCTCCATTTTGGTTTCCTGCACCCGCCCACCTCCACAGGCTGTTATATCAATGCACTAGGCTTGAAAGGTTGGTGCTTTTTTTATTTTTCTCTCTGCATTTTGGAGGCCGTTTGGCACAGTGAGAGGTCTGAAGTTGACCCAGGTGAGAGATAATATAGAGTATGACTACCCAACTGAGATCCCGTTGTAAGCCGGGGGTGGATTGAACATTTTTTGGCCAAAAACATGCGGACCAAGAATCTCAAAGTTTTTTCATATTAATAGATTAATCACAGAATTTAACATAAATTATAGCGTGATCTAAAAATCCGATCAACGTAAATACCGTGCCGATTTCAACTTTGTCGATAATAATCGCTCAACACTAGTCGCCACGTCTCCAGTCCCCTGCCCAGACAGATTTTTCAGCATCTGTTCCAGGACATGAAGCAGTGGAATGACGTTATTCATCCTGTAGTCCTGGCGACTGACAAATAACGTCGCCTCCTCGAATGGCCTCAACAAACGGCAGGTGTCACGCATGAGCTGCCACTGGCTTACATCAAAGTTACACAGAGGAGTACTCCTGTCCGCCTGGGTCATCAAAAAATCGTTAATGGCCTTTCTCTGTTCATACAGTCGGTCCAACATGTGCAGGCTGGAATTCCAACGGGTGGAAACATCGCATATCAGAGTGTGTTGGGGGAGGCCGTTCTGCCGCTGCAACTCGAGGAGGGTGTTCCTGGCTTTGCAGGAATGGATGAAGTGCATGCACAGTTTCCTGTCCATGTTCAGAATCTTCTGAAGATCAGTGATGACTTCAGGAACCTTTTCACAACCAGATTGAACACGTGCGCCATGCAGGGCGCATGGACCATCCCTCCTCGGTGCAGCGCGGACACCATGTTCCTCCCATTGTCCGTCACCATGGTTCCGATTTGCAGTTGGTGCGGAGAAAGCCACACATCAATTTCTTGCTGCATGACGCGGAGCAGTTCCTCCCCTGTGTGACTTCGTTCGCCGAGGCAAGCCAGGTGTAGAACTGCGTGACACCGCTGTGCCCTACACATGTGGTATGATGAAGCAGTACTTGTGGAGGCTGAGATGGTGGTGGTGGTGGTGGAGGAGGAGGAGGCGGACATTGGCGCAAGAGCCGCAGTTTGACAACGTGGAGGAGAAAGCGGCGTCTCCTGTCCAAGTTGTTGGTGTGCCTGGGCCGGAAGCACATTCACCCAGTGGGCCGTAAATGACATGTACTGGCCCTGACCGTAGTTACAGCTCCAGACGTCCGCGCTGCCGTGCACCTTGGAACAAACCGATAAGCTCAAGGACTGGCCCACCTTCTGTTCTACATATTTATGAAGTGCTGGTACTGCCTTTTTGGAAAAGAAATTATGGCTTGGAACTCTCCATCTCGGCTCGGCACAAGCCATTAGTTCTCTGAACGGTGCAGAGTCCACCATTTGGAAAGGGAGGGACTGCAGCACCAACAACTTGGACAGGAGTACGGTCAGCTTCTGCACCTTAGGATGGTTGGACGCATACTGTTGTCTCTTTGCAATCGCCTCGCTGAACGACTGCTGGCGCCATGAGGAGCAAGGATCAGGAGCATCTGGACCGGGAGATGATGTCAAAGAGAAACAGCTCCCTTCTGCAGAGGTGGTGGAGCCTTGACTGGCTGCAATGGCATGCGTGCCACTGGGCGCTGCTGCTGCTGCTGTTGCTGCGGCGGCAGGATGGACCACCACATCTGAGCCACGTTTCTCCCAGGCCACCGGATGGTGACGCTGCATGTGTTGACACAGGGCCGTGGTGCCAACGTTAGCTCCCTGGCCACGCTTTACTTTCTGTCACAGATTCTACATATACCCATATTCGGCTCCTCCGGTGTCTTAGCAAAGAACTGCCACACCGCCGAGTATCGGATTTTACCGCATACGCTCCGCACTGAGTGACTACTGCCGCCGCTGCCTCGCTGGCCCCTGTGCCGCTACTTTCTTGGACCTGCGAACCGGGTTTTTTACCCCGTGGCCGCTTGGCTCCCGACCTCACACTGCTGCTACCCTGCTGACTCACGGCCACACGACCCACTTGCTGGCTGCGCTGCTGCCTGACGCGCAAGCGACGCCCTCTTTCCTGACGATGATGAAGCTCTTGCCTCACCCGGCTCCCAAGTGCGGTCGGCTACATCATCATCTATTCTGTGTTTCCTCATCACTGCTGTCCTCATCACCGATCTTGGTATGCCGAGGCTGACCTCTCACAACATGACCTCCCATGCCACTCTCCACATCTATACTTTGCCGCCTACTGCAAGAAGCAGTGGATATTGGCCCCATTTCTTCGCTGCCAAGTCGATGCTGACTGCCCTCCTCAAATTGTTCATCCTCGCTATATAGTGGCGCTGAGCCCAGACCACATACCAGTTCTCTGGCTGAGGGAACCGGATGGGACAGAGGCGGGCTGAGGACAGGTGAAGGCCGCTGACCCGCTCCCGGGCCAGGACAACTAAGGGTTGTGTCTGACGTTCCCACCGACTCTTGGCTGGGGTTGTCAGATGTCATCTGGGAGGAAGAGGATGACCTAGTCAACCAATCAAGAACCCTTGGGTTGCTGAACAAAACACGGCCGCTAGATGACAGCGGCAGTTCTGGCCTCACCGAGAGCTGTGCTGCGACCTGGGCCTGTTCCAGGAATATTTGTGCCACTGCCACTCGCAGGTGCAGAGCCTGCCATCTCTCTGTCTGACATACTGTTTGTTCTAAAATTTACAGACACTGTTTGATGATGATATCTGTATATGATAAATATACACCCTGTTTTTGACTCCAAATGAACCCAGTAACAAGCTTGGGTAACCCTTGGATATAAATTGCGCTCCACAAATGGCCTGGAAAAATTTACTTGTATGTGTCGTTTAAAAACACTTTGTGTTTTACTAAATGTAAAAGCACAAACAGGCTTAATTAACCTTCGGACATGAATTAGGCTACAGGAAAAATGTATATATTTTGGCGTGGAAAAAGACGGTTTATTATTGTCAGCACACCAGCAAAACAACGCTTAATTAACCCCTGGATGTAAATTGCGCCAAAGAATTGAGCCGCACAAACTAGTAGCTTTGTGGCGTATTACAATTGTGTGTTTTCTACGCCACACAACAAGAGAGACAGTTGCAATTAACCTTTGCTTATGAATTAGGATACAGGAAAATGTGTATATTTTGGCGTGGAAAAAGACGGTTTATTTTTGTCAGCACACCAGCAAAACAACGCTTAATTAACCCCTGGATGTAAATTGCGCCAAAGAATTGAGCCGCACAAACTAGTAGCTTTGTGGCGTATTACAATTGCGTGTTTTCTACGCCACACAACAAGAGAGACAGTTGTAATTAACCTTTGCTTATGAATTAGGATACAGGAAAATGTGTATATTTTGGCGTGGAAAAAGACGGTTTATTTTTGTCAGCACACCAGCAAAACAACGCTTAATTAACCCCTGGATGTAAATTGCGCCAAAGAATTGAGCCGCACAAACTAGTAGCTTTGTGGCGTATTACAATTGCGTGTTTTCTACGCCACACAACAAGAGAGACAGTTGTAATTAACCTTTGCTTATGAATTAGGATACAGGAAAATGTGTATATTTTGGCGTGGAAAAAGACGGTTTATTTTTGTCAGCACACCAGCAAAACAACGCTTAATTAACCCCTGGATGTAAATTGCGCCAAAGAATTGAGCCGCACAAACTAGTAGCTTTGTGGCGTATTACAATTGCGTGTTTTCTACGCCACACAACAAGAGAGACAGTTGGAATAAACCTTTGCTTGTGAATTAGGCTACAGGAAAAATGTAGATATTTTGGCGTTGAAAAAGACGGTTTCTTGGGGTCAGCACACCAGCAAAACAACGCTTAATTAACCCCTGGATGTAAATTGCGCAGTAGAATTGAGCAGCCAAAAATGAAGTGGTATTTGTATTGTAAAAACGCTGTTTCTTTAAATGAATGCAACAGGAACTGGCTTAGATCCGACTTGGATATTGAATGTATATGCAGCTGCAGTGGACGCACACTGGATTTTAGATCAATACCCCAAAAATCAGAAATAGAACATCAAGAGAACAGTCTCTGAGACAAGCTGAGACACCCCACAGAAATCGCTATATAAAAATCAATTCTTCAGTAAGAGCTATCAGCCGCGGCAGCACCTTCCCTGATCAGTACAGTGAGAGCGGTATGAGCTCCCAGCGTCGCGCCCGGACTTATATAGTGCGGTGACGTCACAGAATCCCGCCGGTCTCTGATTGGCTTCATCTCTGCACATGTCATGCAGGCTATGCCCTTCTTCCTCCCAGAGTGCTTTGCCCCATGTAGCGCCATGTGCTCGCAGCCATTTTATCAATCAAAAGCACACTTCGTTCACACGAAGTACCCCAAAGTTCGACTTCGTTCCGAACCGAAGTTTTTCCTGAAATTCTAAACGAATTCCACTTTGTTAGAATCAATTCGCCCATCTCTAATTGAGGTATATAATATGAAAACTTTTCAGATATATTTTGTGCACTTTTTTCTCACTTCTGACTTATATATAATATCAATTATCAAGTATTATCACAATTTCTTAAGCCAAATATTCCTTTTATATATTGATCAAATAATGCTGCCATATGAAACAAAATGCATCCTATAGAAAACAATTTTACCAATGGTACCGCTATACAAGGCTTACACTATGACTTTAAATACTACGCAGAGGATGTACATTGTTTTCTACTCAGTAACAATATGTTAATATCATTGAGCCAATATGGAGTGGTAATGGTAGTGGTCATAGTGTGGCATTATTATTTGGGCTTTGTGTTGTGGTACTTTTAGAAAATGTTTCTTTGCATTGACACCAATGAACACCTTCAAGGTTTTGTGGTTAATATGTTTTGGAGGTGTGATTATACTAAAAAAAATGTCAGTGGTGTGATACACACCTCTTAATAAATCCCCATATGTGTCTCTTCTCACAAGGACAAGTTTGTGATGTCAAACTGTGTGTACATACTTAATATTTTTATGTAGTGTGTGTATAGTTTCTGTATGTAATTACTAAGTATGTAAGTTATATGTTTATTACAGGCTGATATATGTACAGATGTGCAAAATGTGTAATTATGTATGTATTCATTACACTAGTTAAAGTGGTTTTGCCACGAAGTAAAATTGACGTGGGAAGTTTGTAAATGAAATAATAAACATTTTCACCAGCCATCATTATTAAAAATTCTGCACCGTTTTAGCTGCTCCTTTAGTGATCCATTGTTTACAGATCGTCACCAGAGGATACGACCAGGGCTGAGAGCTTCTCACTCCTGGTCAGACATGCTCAGACATCACCTCTCCTCTCAAGCAGCTACTGCGTGTTCAAACCCCAGGTGCTGTCATTCTACTCCCGTCCTCTGTCCTCCTTAGCAATTAGTCAATCAGTGCAAATAAATTAAAAAAAGAAACCTCAGTCAGGTTTGTGCATTGATAAAGAGAAATAAAATCCACAGGTTTGGTTTCTGCAGGGATTTGAACCGAGGACCCTTGTGCCCGGAGGCAAAAGTTTTACCTCTGAGCAACATTGTGACTACTATACAGCTCTTTACATAAACAGACCTTTCTTTGACTAAAGAGAGGAAAGGCATGGTGATGTCATCCTGCTGGGTCACATGATATGCAATTCAAACAAATCATAAACACCCCCTTCTGAGCACACAGAGCTGAAGAGCTGGATGCAGGAGGTATGAAATGAGATCATGGAAAAACCCCTTTAAACAGGAAGACATTTTAATACTCTTGGTTGAGGTGGGCACAGACTTTCAAAACTGACCACGGTAACCTTAAAACAACTCTTGTTACTTGATATGCCTAAGGATTAGATGCTCAAATATGTTGCAACTTTACTTATATTACATAGGCTTTTATAGAGCCCCACTGTACCATCATATACTCCTGTATTGTATGAAAGCATACAGTTGGATTTCACTAGCTATGCTTATACCTTATTTCAAGTGATGGCTTAAGAACACATAAAATTAAAAACACAATTATATGGTATGAATACATTTCCTTACACATACCTCACACATGATAATTTGATAGGAAACGACATGCAAATGACCTTCATGAATTCCTATATTAAACAGAGTATACGAAAATCACTATCAGTATTGGTATTGAGCTCCTTACAAAAGCACAATGCCTTCTGGACTTTTGGTTTTCTGTGTGCTCTTAGCTCTGCCATGTAAGTGAAGCTAAATCATTCTTCCCAGCTCTCCTGTTTTGTCTGGGAATCTCCCAAAAATGGGCATGTAAAAGGGGTGGGGCTTATAAAAATGTGGGAGTGCTGGAGAACTTTTAGGGGGCGTTCCTGGGTGGATTTGGAGCATTCCTAGTTTTAAAAGGTTGGCAAATATGTGCTAAATATTTGATGTCAACTGTTACTAACAATGATTTCTTGTCCTCCTAGGTGTCATGTCTCAGATATCGGTATTACTCTCAGCACCATCTTTAGTTAAGCCTTCACAAACAATGAAGTTGGCCTGTAAAGTGACTGGTGTTCCAATTACTGATGGAAAAAAAATACATGCTGTCAACTTCGTGAGGCAAGAGATCGAACATAAATTTGTGTTTCTGGCACACCTTAATTATAATCAAGGTACAGCTTACAATAATCTACTAAGCAGTAGAATGTCCTTGTCAAGAGACACAGGAAAAAATGAAGTGTATCTAGAAATTAGAGCTTTGAAGAAAGAGGGCACAGCAATGTATTTCTGTGCTTCACAGAACACAGTATGCAAAAGACAGGCAAAGACTGGACAGATTCTACAGCATATGAAACTGAAAGGCTTCTCTGCATATTTACACTTGCTCATTTTATTCACCTATCTCTTTAAGCACACCATAGACCTAAAAGTATATTCACAACTGGGTCTATTTAGTAGCTTAATAGTGTAATAGTGTTGTATTGGAGTATTCATGTGATTATAACAATCTGCAAATATTGGCTACGATCATTACAATATATTACAAAAATAAAACAAAACAATGTAAAGTCCTCCGATCAACTCAGTTATCAATATATAAAAGTATATATATTATATATATATATAATATATTATATATAATATATATATATATATATATATTTTTATATAATATATATATATATATTTTTATAATATATATTATTATAATATATATATATATATATATATATATATATCTATATATTTGTGACAGAATGGCAAACAGTAGTTGCCTGTTTCTGCCACTAGGTGGAGTCGTCCTGGTAGAGACGTGCCCACCAAAAGCCCGGGCTTGGTGGGGGAGCCAATTGTTATCTGTCAGCAACACTAGGGTTTCTGACAGCTGTATGTAGCAGGCTGATATCCAGCCTTTATGGGTTGGCTTCCCCGGAACAGCTGCAGATGGGTGGTGGCTGTTCCGTCCCAGGTTTCCAGGTTCCATGTCTGGTTTTGGGCCATCCAGTAGGCCAAAAAAAGGCTGCCTAATCCAAGGGTGATCGGGGGGGGTGGTCACCACCTGAGAGTGGAGCAACAGAAGAGGGGAAAGAGAGCTCTGGCCCCCCGAGGCTTTAGGGAAGCAGGTGGCTGCCTTCAGGAAGCCGAATTCAGCAGAGCTGGAAAAACGTGGTTGTGGTGCTGGCAGTAGGCCAAGTCCACAGGTAGTGAGGACGTACCTTGTGTATATTAGAGGCCAGACGGCCAAGGTTTTATTTTTATGATTTGTGTTTTCTGTAATCGTGGTGCCTCAATAAAACTGGCTGAGGCCATTTTTGAAACATTCCTCCGTGTTGGAAGGTTATTTGTGCCAAGATTGTTCTCCCAAAGGACAGCGATCCCCAAAACCCAAAGCGAGAAAACCCCGAACGGCCAAGATGGCGTCTCAGAGCTAAGCGGCCACTTACATATGGTGGAGGCATGCGAAGGGCATAATTGGCACGGACTGACTGTGCACAAAGTGGTGCAGAGAAGAAAAAAAAAAAAGAAAGGGCAGTTTACATAGGACTGCTGCAGTTTACATAGGACTGCTGGATGTTCGCTCTGGGTAAGCAAAGGTTTCTCTGAAGACAGACACACCTGCAGCAGCCTTGGTTGTCTGAAAAGACTGCCTCAGTGGAGCAGGAGACTGTCTCGGGAGAGACAGGAGATGCACCCCCAGTAAAGAGACTGTCTTGCTGCCAGGAAAAATTTTTGTGTCGGCTATGGAGGACATCTTTGGGTTGGTGCGCCGCATGACCACCCAGCCGGCAGGGTCACAGTACCTTGACCGACCAAAGCCAGGTCGTCCTTCCAAGGGAAAATCCAAACGGCGCAACAAATCACAGCAACCGAGAACCACCACTGTCCAGCAGGAGGAGCCGTGCTGGATGGGCCATAGAGCAAGATCTGCTCCTGAGGGTCCGGTGATCTGCAGGTCAGAGGATATGCTGCCAAGGATGTGTGGCTGGGGGGATGATCTCCACTCTGGGTGGACATGGACTGCCGCCAAGATGTCTCCAGAGTGCACCCAGACATCGCACTGGTATGAAGACTCGACCAAAACGGGTAAGACCGTTCTAATGCATTTTAAAACCTGCTGTGGGACTGTCTGCATACGCTTGGGGTCTGTAAGAACTACAGTCCGGCTGTCCTACTTGCCAGAGACTTCCCCCCATTTTGGGCACTTGTGGGCAACCGCGAGGGTGTCAGGCAAGGAAGGTGACTGTTCCGGGAAGTGCCCCCTGTGGAGTATGTGGTGCCAAGGCCTGAGGGGAGGAGCCAGAGTGGTCATCTCCAAAGTTCCTGAGATGATAGTGGATGAGACTGACACAGCATATTTTTGGACTGGAAAGTCTGATGGGCCCCTATGTTCGGACATATGCAATATATTACCCTTTCAAAGGTTACTAAGGCAGAAAGGGGCCTGTAATGGATGGCTCTGTCCACCTACCTGAGCAGGGGTTGTTGGTGGGGTCACAGAGTTAGCATTGGTTACTGCATTTTGTGGGAACCTGCTTCTAAAAATGTTGTAACAGTTTGAGGAGAGCAGCTCAGGCCTGCCCCTGGAGGTTATGGCTGTCAGGCTAGCGAACTAAAAGCAGAGTGTGAACTAGCTCCTGAAGCATGCCAGCCCCAGCTGTAGCGCAGACAAGCACAAGAGTGCCCCCAGGGTTCATGTTTAACAGTGGCTGGGGTCTATAGCAGAGGTGTATGTCCTGGGGTGCATGACAATCTGAAGACAGGGTTAACACTACAGACTCAGGGGAGTTTAATGTGGTTGCCCTAGCAACATGGTATCTCCCGCACCTTCGGCTGTAAAAATGTATGAGTGTGCAGGCCCTGAAGTTCTGTGTGAAGTGTCTGGAGTCCAGCTGGGGAGTTTGTCTGCCAGTGACCCCAGCGCACTGTGTGTACCTGATTGTAGCCTGCAAGTCGCAGGTAATGCATGCCCAGGGACCAGGGGCGTATCTACCCGGGGACAGTTGGGTTACGGGGCCCCTGCGCTTAGGGGGGCCCCGGGGCAGCTGCTACCGCGTCCGCTACACCCCGGTAAGCCGCTCCTGGGCCCCGCGGCAGTGAACTTAACAGTTCACTGCAGCGGCGAGGAGCTGCGGGCCCCCGGGGCATACTCCCTCTGAACGCCCCGGCCCCCCGGCCCGAGCGTTCGAGGGAGCGCCTTCCATGGAGATAGCAGGACGGAGCGGCGATCGCTCCGCCTGTTAAATTCTCCCTGCCGGCGCTCTGTGGGCACGTGGGCCGCGGCGCGGTGACGTCACCTCACCGCGCCGCCCGCGCTGAGCGCAGAGCCTGCAGGGAGAGCAGCAGACTGGAGCGAGCGGCGCATCGGGGGAGCGTGGAGCGAGGTGAGTAAGTGATTTCTTATTTTATCTACCCATATGCCTGCCTATAGCCCCCCATATGCCTGCCTATAGCCCCCATATGCCTGCCTATAGCCCCATATGCCTGCCTATAGCCCCATATGCCTGCCTATACCCCCCATATGCCTGCCAAAATACCCCCCCATATCCCTGCCTATACCCCCATATCCCTGCCTAAACCCATATCCCTTCCCTTTATACCCCCCCATATGCCTGCCTATACCCCCATATGCCTGCTATACCCCAAAAGGCCTGCCTATACCCCCCATATGCCTGCCTATAGCCCCCATATGCCTACCTATAGCCCCCATATACCTGCCTTAAGCCCCCACATGCCTGCCTATACCCCCCCCCTCCCTGCCTATAGCCCCCACATGCCTCCCTATAACCCCCCATATGCCAGCCTATACCCCCCATATGCCTGCCTATACAGCCCCCTATATGCCTGCCTGCCTATACAGCCCCCTATAAGCCTGCCTGCCTATACACCCCCTATATGCCTGCCTATACAGCCCCCTATATGCCTGCCTGCCTATACAGCCCCTATATGCCTGCCTGTACAGCCCCTATATGCCTGCCTGTACAGCCACCATATGCCTGCCTGTACAGCCCCCTATGCCTCCCGGGTATACCCCCACAAGCCTGCCTGTCTACCCCACAAGCCTGCCTGTCTACTTATATGGGGCCCCTTTAGCTACCTAAACCCTACCTATATGGCCCCTATAGCCCACCTAACCCCTGTCTACCTTTATGGCTCCCTATAGTTTACCTAAACCTGCCTGCCTATATGGGCACTATTGGCTACCTAAAGCTTGCCTATTTGGGGCCCCATATATTCCTATCTAAACCCTGCCCTGCCTAAATGCACCCCATATAGCCAGGGGGGCAGGTGCTGGAAAAGTCGGATTCTAAGATATTTGTGTCTAAATCTGCGGGACAAGTGGTCGGGAGATGTAATCATGATGGCGGACTGGAACCGGATGCAGAAAAAGGGGGGAAAAGTCAAGACTGGTCAGAGAAATTCACCTGTGGTCACAAGATATAACTACACTGTAATCACTTATATATCTGCACAGGGGTGTACACTGCTGTCTACCATATAAGGGTCACTGTATGGGGGTTTATACAGTCTGCAGAGCCCGTGTACACTGCTGTCTACACTTTTGGTCACTGTATGGAGGTAATATACAGTCTTTTCGAGCCTGTGTACATTGGTGTCTACCATTATATGCTCACTGTTGGTGGTTTATACAGTCTGCAGAGCCTGTGTACACTGCTGTCTACCCTATAGGGTCACTGTATGGAGGTAATATACAGTCTGTCGAGCCTGAGTACATTGGGTCTACCATTTAATGGTCCCTGTATGGTGGATTATATACAGTCTGCAGAGCTGTGTACACTAGTATATACCACTTTAAAGGTCACCATATTATTATTATTAAATTTGCAGTATTGGGCTTTTGTGTACTGATCAGTAAAAGTGTAGGGTATTATTTAGTCACTATGTGGTGGTAAATTTGTGGTCGTGTTCTGGCGGTAATAATCAGGTCCTTATGTAATAGCGTTATTGGTAATGTTGGTCTTTGTATTGGGGGTTTTGTTTGGTAGCAGTGAGAAGGTGAGATGTATGGTGAGTTATTTGACCCTTGTATTATCTACATTATCTAACAGCATGTACTGGTACATGGTCTTGGTCAGTGAGGGGGGGGGGCATCCAAAAGTTTGCTATGGGGCCCTGGCTTATCTAGTTACGCCCCTGCCAGGGACTGATAGTCACCAGTTCTGTGTGACTGCTGTTGGTCTCAGAGAGGAGTTTTCAGGTTTCAGTGTGCAGCCTGGAAAGGGAACTGGAGAATCCTGGGGATGTTTGCACTCCTACAATGTGTGAGGAGACTAGTTTAATGAGGGTGTGTCCGGACTTTGGTGAGATGTATGCCTGCATGAATGAGACCTCAGATACCTGTGTAGAGAAAATGTATGCTGAGCTCTGTAGTACTACGGATTTCACTTGTCTCAATGGTTGCTGTATTGCCAGGAGCTTTTTCTGCCATGGTCACAAAGACTGCAGTTGTGGGATAGTGGAACAGCCGCATTGTATTTACTCAGTAAAAATCATTTTGTGTGACTTATTATTGTAAAGCAGCCTGTTGCATTCTGGTGTTTGGCCACAACATGCCCCTGTCTCTGGAAACTGTTGCATGCAAAATGATAGACATGTGACTAGAGACAGTGACGAGACATGAGGTAGCGGCCATTTTAGTTGGGAAGGAGAAAACACAAAGAGAAGGGAAGAGGAACAGATGCTGGCTGAAGATTGACTGCTCCCCCTTTGGCTCAAAAGTGTGAGAACCCCCAAGGAGAGAGAAAAGTAACTGTGCGCATTTTAAGCTGTTGTCAAAGAAAGACCCACAAAGGAAAGGACCCCCTGCAAAGACTGAGAGGAGCAACTACATCTTGGACAGCAGGGAACATCACCTCAGAGCAGCAACTGCCGGCCATCGAAAAGGTATACCCGGGTCAAAGAAAACGTGCACGCCAACAAAACTAGGACTGTGTGCAGGCCTGTTAGTCTAGTTAGGACAATTTGGTTTCAGGCCATAGGTGTTTATCCAACTACGCCCCCTGATTCGGGACATTTGGGTGGGGCTTGTATAGGCTTTATTTATCAACCGTTCGATGTGAGAGGATCTGTTTTGTGAAAATGTCGGGGGACGGGTAGAGCTCTTTTTGTAAGCGTCTGTGCACACCCCGGGCTTTGTTTTTGAACTGCCCACAACGTTGTTCCTGTCCTTGTAGGTATTAAAAAGGCGGGTTTCGGCCTTTCGGAACCCAGGGTGGGTAAACGGTGCATCAGAGGAACCACTTCGGCAGCGCCGTGCGGCACAGGGTCCTGGCACTACTTTTACATGTGTTTTTGGGGGATTGTTCACAATGCTTTTCTAAAAAGTTCAGTAAACAGGGTTTTTGGGGCGGTTGGAGTCTTTTTCTTCGTCCGTAACTTCGCGACCCGGGGAAAACCTACCTGGGGTGCTCGCTTACACATGAGGAAGGGGTGAGCTGCTGACCCCACAGAGGAGGGGTAGGTTTGAACCTAGTGAAGGGGGTTAGGGGTTTTTAAACCCCCAAATTGATAAAGGGTGCCCGGTTTTTGGGCAGCGGATAAATTCTCCCCGAGTTATGGGCACAGTAGTAAGGTAAAACACAGAGGTACATGTCCCGTGGTTTTGGCGACCTACGGGGGGTGCCATTTCCCCGCCAAAAAACCCGCACAGCTAATTAAATTTAAAAAGGGGGTCCCCTGAATTTTCCTAATTTTGAACACCAAACCAATTTTGGTCCCAAGTGGTAAGGAACAAAAAGGGGGGATGGGGCCCGGGGGGCTAAAGATTGGGCATCCTATTTCTAAATGGTCCCGGCCCTTGCCCCCACCACATTGTGTGAAATTTTGGGGGTTTAGAAAATGTTAAAGTATCCCAGAAGAAGCCCGAGAGTTCCCCCCTTAGAGAAAGGTTATAGGGGGTGTGAAAAAAACAACTCCCCCCATTAAACAGAGTGTCGCGCTTTTGGGAAAACGGGGATTTAGACATGTCACCAGGGGAAAAATATCCACTGACACTTGGGTTTAGGTGCCAAGGGAATGTCAAATGGAGAAAAAAGGGGTCTATAGAGAATTTCCAAGGGACTGCTTAAAACCCTTAAACCTGGGCCTTTCGATTGGGTGAAAGGTTTTTTATTGCAGAATATTTATTGGGTTTGTGGGCCCCCGTAAGCCCAAAAAAAGCCCCCTCAAGTGGTCGCCACACTTTAAATTCCTGTGGCCGTCTGTAAAGTCCCCTTTGAGGGCCAAGCCCACCCCTTTTACTTTATTTCAAGGGGGAAAGCAGGGAATGAGCCAACAGACGGTGAATGTGGTCTTTCCCGCCGCTGGTTTAGTCCAAAGGGTATTTGGGGGGACCAGCAGTCCTCAGCATTAAAAACCACCCAGTTAAGAGGCGAGATTTTCGGGAAAGGGGGCCATAGATGTAGGGGTTTTCTTTCAATAACCCCCGCCGATCATTTAAACCCGCAGGGTAAGGGTTGGCACAGAGGGAAATGGGCCACAGTTTGGGCCTACTGCAGGGGGAGAGCATTTTTCAAATGAGGTGTTTCACTGAAAAGGGCCCCAAATTTTTGGGTACTACCACAAGGGGAGGGTACATGGTCCCGAGGAATTGGAAAAAGGGTTTGTGAGGGACCAAGGCTTGGACATAAGAAGTTAGGTCGCTTTATTTCCCGCAGACAAAGAGGAAGCAGGTTTTTGGGGTCAGGGGCGGGCCCCTAGGGCCATGTTGAATAGCACCCTGAAAAGGGGGTTTCGTTTAATTTCAGTTTTTTTGGTGACACTAGGGGGGTTTTCCCGAACCAACCAGGGGCCCCGGGCTTATGCGAGACCCAAGATAGTGAAAACTCTGCCCAGTGGGCACCATGCCAACGTAGTCTGGTGTGGGAAGCACCCTACAAGGTTCTGATGCGATGGCAATGGGGGTGTCATTAGTAACCCTTTAAATGTCGGCATTTCCGGCTGTGCGTGATGACCTCCTTGTAATAGAAGCGTGCATGGGATGGTGACATCTATAGTAAAATGACCAGTAACTGTCCGTTGCCCAAGGTGTTGAATGCATGGTATGAGCCCAACAACTGAGTTGTTTTGTGGACCATTTGTCTCTTGCCCCATGAGGTTGTAGGAAGACGGGTTGCCCCAAAATAGGAGCTTTGAACCCGGAGGGCTTTATCAGAGGGGTGGGATATGTGACAGAATGGCAAACAGTAGTTGCCTGTTTCTGCCACTAGGTGGAGTCGTCCTGGTAAAGACGTGCCACCAAGAGCCTGGGCTTGGTGGGGGGAGCCAATTGTTATCTGTCAGCAACACTAGGTTGCTGACAGCTGTATGTAGCAGGGCTGATATCCAGCCATTATGGGTTGGCTTCCCCGGAACAGGCTGCAGATGGGTGGGTGGCTGTTCCCCTTTCCAAAGGCCCCAGGTCCTTTCGGTTTTGGGGCCCCCGTGGCCAAAAAAAAGGGGCCAAAGGATGGGGGGCGGTTCCCCTAGGTGGGCCCGGGCTGGGGAGAGTTCCCAAAAAAGGTTTGGAACTGGCGCCAAACCTTGGGCGAGCGGGAAAAAAAGGTGTGGGCGGCGTGGCCCAATAAAAAGGGGTGGGGCCCCTTGGTTTTTTGGGCCCAAAAGGGGCCCAAAGGGTTTTAAAAGAGGTTTTTTTAAGGGCCCAAAAACCCCGGCGACCTTTTTAAACTACCCCGGGTTTAAAAGTTTTTTTTTAAATTTTTTCCAAAAGGGGGGCACCCCCCCAAAGAGCCCGGGGTTTGGCCAAGATGGCGTCAGGACCCCCCTTAAAAAATATTAAAAAACCCACCGTTCTTTGGGCCCCATTTTTATGGCCCGGGGGAACCCCCGCCCCCCCCCCCCCCCCCCCCCCCCCCCACGGCCCCCGCTAGCTTTTTGAGGCCCGGGCCCTATTTGGGCAGAAAAAACCAACTTTCCCCTGTTTCAGATTTCTCCCCAAAATTTTCCACCCCTCTCCAGCTCCCCCTCTGTTGGCAAAACCCACCCCCCTGACCCACCAAAAGTAGGGGCCCCTTAAAGCCATCGGGCTGGCCCCAAATCGCCCAAAAAACGGGGGAGGCCTCCCCCCAACCGCACCCCGCCTGGGAAGGGGACCATACCGGGCTGCGGGGCCCAGCCCTTCTAGCTACCTTTTCAAAACCCCTATTTTTACGACACCAAAAAGGGCCCCTTTAAGACAGCTCTGAAGTAAACCCAAAGTCACACATGACAGTTGATGGATCACTATTTGACAGTTGACTGTTTCGAAGGGGGGAAAGCAATGTGCAGGGGGAACCCTGTAATCATTATATAACACCCCCGCAGTGTAATATAGATGCCTGTTTGCTATGGAGAAGGCTGAAGCAACAGGTGAACCATGTCACACTATGTCCTCAGTGTGCTGTGCCTGTTGTACTGTATGTAGGGATAGATTGAGATTACCCTGTACAAGCAGCTATGCCCTCAGCTACTTCTGCACAGTTGGTATTTCCCACAACATAAGGATCTCCTGAGTTACAAAGTGAAAGTAAAACCTGTTCCCCTTAATACTGAGGGAAATCCTCTGGATTGCTAATGACATTTGAGAAAAGAATTACAGTTTGGTGGCAGTGAGAGATGTCTGATAACCAGCTGTTGCCATGATAGAATAGAAGCTGCTTTAAGTTAGTAAGAAATTTTGGTCTATATAAACCTTGTTTATTTGTGAAAAATATCAAAATGTCATGAAAATTTGGAACTATTTGCAATTTTTAAAGTTCAAACATTTGTCTTCATAAAACAGTGACAAAATAGTTTATAACTAAAGATGGGCAAATTGATTCTAACTAGTGATGAGCGATTGCGTCAACTATCGAATCGATAGTCGATATCGTCAATTATCATGCCGATATCCGATAATAGATAATCGTCGAGGACCATTAAAGTCTATAGGAGAGGAACAACACCTTCATTCTTACACCCAAACAGGGGAGAAGAAGCTGGAATTAACATCCACAACAGTAAAATGGATACGTGCTACATCTTAGGCAAGACAATTAGGCAACAAGAGTCACAGAAAAAAACTGAAAGACTATTCACTATCCCTCTCCTGTACCACAGCATGACCCTTAAACCTTCATGACCCACAAATTAAAAAGTGACAGAAGGCAGTATTACTTGAACCACCATTTTAGTTGCACTGCACATTGACTATCCCTCTTCTGGAACGCAGCATGACCCTAAACCTGTCTGACCCACAGATTAAAAAGTGCCTGAAAAAGGAGAAATTTCAACCAACATTTTTTTGAACTGGACATTGACTATACCTGTCCTGGACCACAGTATGACCATCAAACCTGCAGGGCCCCCCAGATTTAAAAATTTGCCGGAAAAAGGATCTTTAACCACCATTTAGTTGAACTGGACATGACTATACCTGTCCTGGCCAAAGCATGACCCCCTAAACCTTTCTGACCCACAGTTTTAAAAGTGCCAGAAAAAGGAGTTTTGAACCACCATTTTATTTGAACTGGACATTGACTATCCCTGTACTGACACAGATGACCCAAACCTGGCATAACCCCCAGTTTTAAAAAGTGTGCCGTAAAAGGAGTCTTTAACCACCATTTTAGTTGAACTGGACAATGACTATCCCTGCCCTTTAGCATCACCCCCAGGAAAACCCCTTGTTTGACCCACAGATCAAAAAGTGGCACTATGCAATTTTGTTACAGTGACTGTCAATTTAGTAATTTTTTGGGTAACTGCATTTGTTTAAGAATTATTTAGGGAAGTTTTATTTATAGTTTTACATTATTAGCATTTTGTTTTTTTTCAAGTGTGATAACATACAACATACACCACTCCTAAGTTTTTAAGGTATTTTTTAAGCGTGTAAATGTGTTAATTCGTTCGCAACCCCATAAGTAATAAAAATGTCCTAATCATCCCCAAAACACTTCTTAGTGAGAAGACATTTGCTCTCCTGGCTTTTGAGAGTGATTCAGCCAATCAATTCAGTGGTTTCATTTTTCCTCCAAATCCTTCTTCAGTGATTAGGGACAGACTCCCCTGGAAATCAAATGATGCCCACCCCATAAGGGGATCCAGCCCCAGAAATTTTAAGCCCTCAAATTGTGCCCAATTTGTGGTCCAGCCCTGGAGCCCTTTTTGACACTACTTAACTCACAGAAATCACCTTTTTCGAATTCAAATTTTTTAGAGAAATTTGAAGCTCTTCTGATTGCCCCTAACCGTGGGAGCCAGTGCTGCCGTCAGTCATCTGTTAACACGGAGGTTCAGCTGCCAGGGCCAGACTTACAGTGGGTGCGGTGATAGCCCAGGCTAGCGCTTGTCATCTTTAACAGCAGGTTCAGCTGCTTGTGCCGGAGTTAAGGTGGGTGGGGTGAAGGAGGCTGGCGTCCGTCATTATTAAAACGGTAAAAATGCCCTTATGACGCAGCAACGAAAACAGTCGTGCTGAAGCAGGGGTGCGGAAGCGGATGTGTTGAGGTAAGACCTCCAGCCCTTTCCCCAGTACACAGTCAAGACCTGGGTAGCGCTTGCCCCTCCGTATGAATGTGGAGCAATTGAGCTTCACTTGGAAATACTGGTGGTTGACGCTCCTGTTCCACCCAGGTGCCCTTTTTCTTTGCTTTCTTTTTCTTGTTTTACTCAACGTGCTGGAGGAAATTATCTCTGTTCTTTGTTCTCTGTCCGTGCTCCATACTCCATGTCCTCTGAATAACCTACATCTGGTCAAGTCTTCCTGTACCTCCCTTGTACAATTCAGAGGAATATTTGTACCAGGTATTTTGTAAATGCAATTGTTTAGTAGTTTAATTCTAGAAAACACATTTTTAAAATAGGAGGGAATCCCCCACGTCTTTGTTTCTCTTTTTTTTAATTGTATTAAAGGGGTTTTGTTCTCACTACGGGGATTGCTAGTTTGGGGTTAAAGATCTTGCAAAAACAAGTCATTTGCAATATGTGTCCTTTTAACATTGTCCTACCTATTCCTGTTTTTTACAGCACTTTGCCCCATACATTTCAAAACATCACCCTTGACCACTTTTGACATATTGTGAAGAAAAAATATCTGTTAGAAACCACATTTTGTATAATAGGACCTGTAATATAGCTGCATTTAACAGCAGCATAAACCCAAAAAATTATAAAAATTACTTCTTCACCACTGTTAAAATTTGTGAGGGAGAAATGCCACTTAGAAGCCACATTTATGTTCCAAAGGACCATGTTTATAGCTGTATCTCACAGCACAGTGACCACAAAACCATTGACAATGCGAAAAATTCTAGAGATGAAGTGAGTAAATGGAATACGTTTTTTTCATGAAACCTTTGTACAATTGGTGTCTTTACAGTCTCCTCAACGAAAAACCGCAAAATGAACTTTTGGGAAATGAGAATAAAAATTGCAGTAAGAACTGATCATTTTAAAAAAAAAGTTTTTAAGAGGAACTTTTCTTTTAGAAGAGGAATGTGAAGTAGACAGGCAACAAATCGGTGACCTTGGCAATTGTGGCCACAACATCATCAGAGATCTATGCCTGATCATCTTGTTGAAAGTCAAACGATCCACATTACTGTGGAAAGCCGGATGCGTTTGTCTGTAATGACTCCTCCACTGTGCTGAAGGTCCGCTCGGGAATATGACCTGGCTGCTGGCAGGACAACACCCTCTTTTGGCGTGGGAGCGAGTTTGGCCATTCTTTCCATTTTGGATACCCAGAAGTCGATTGGGTCCGGAACAACCCAAAAAACATGGTGTTGAGACGCAGATACCCGTGCACCATGATCTTAAGCCAGTCTCTGTGGTTGTATGTGTGCCCTGCAATTACATGCGTTGGTGAGGTGGTAAACAAGATTGCCAGAGGTCACCCATTAGGCTTTTTTCAAAATTGCCTGCTGTCTGCCGTGGCACTTGGCACTCCACTGTTCCCATTTCCTGACGTTGTTCCCCCGTGACATTTGAAGAATTGAAGCAGCCCCAACAGATGTCTCCAGTTGATCAATCAGCAGGTCCCCAAATTCCTGCATTTTACTCTCTATTTGGGTTGAAGGAAAGTGCTGAGTTTTGTTTTGTACCGGGGATCAAGGGGGTGGCCACCAGTAACTGTTGTTCATTTGATGGCCTTTAAATTTCGGGGAATCATGGTTGGAGGAAAAATGGAGCATCCAAGCACTCTTGATGAGAGTGGAGCCTTGATTTCCCAAGCCTCTGGTCGGGGGGCACTAGCAAAGATCTTCCTCATCTTCCTCCTCCCCTAAAATTTCCGGCCAACCTCTTTCCAAGGCAGGGACTCGGTAACGTCGGGTCCAGGAATACCACCCCTCCTCCTCCGCTTCCTCCGGCACAGCTTCAACACAGCTCTGACTTGCCTCAGATGATGCACCGAGATCTGAGGCAAGCCTTGCCAAGCCCTGGACCCCAAACCACTGCCTAATAAGACCGATAAAATTGATGAAACTGTCGGGCCTTCCCGGATTCGACGGAGAGAAAGGCTCTGTGTCCCGTTCTCCTCCTCCGTCGCTGGGGGGACCTGATGTTTCAGATGCCAAAGATCATTCCAAAAAACTAAGATCACCACAATGCTCATGCTGACTAGGGCATTGGTCCCCCACGGACCATTTTGGTGGCTTCTTCAAAACTGGCAAGGATGGTGCAGAGCTCTTTCACCTGCCTCCACTCTCGGTGGCTCAACACCCCGAGGTCCGCACCGCTCTTTGTCTGGGCCCTGTGTCACTTTTGAACTGCGTAATGGCATTGTGCGCTGCCAAATCGCTTGAAGCATGTGGAGTGGAAATTCCAGCGGTTGCCACCAACAATGAACGGTTGACGGGGAGGCCGAGCGGCTGCAACGCAGCCCTAGGGTGCGAACGGCGGAAGTTTGGCTCAGACCTGAGCCCCTCAGCAGGCAGTCAGCCCCGGGAGGCTTTAAAAAATTTCTGGAGAAAAGGGGCCAGACATTCCCCGGAAAGGGGGATTTGCTCCGCCTCCGATCTTAAGGGGGGCCACAGTTTCGACCTTACGACACCACCTTGCCTGGACAAGTTTTTGGGCCCCCAGCCGGCTCGGTTTTCCGTTGCGGAGACCCGTCCCAGCCCCTACCTGTGTTTGATGGCCCAAAAGACAGATTAATTTTAAACGGCCTTTTCCCCCGGGGACTGATGCCACCAGAGGCCTTGGGGGAAAAGAAACCCTGCACCACCCTGGGTTTTTGAAGAGGGGCCCCGAGCCTGAGAGCCACCGTTACCACCAGAGAACCAAACACTCACTCAGTGAGCTGTCCAGAGATATAGTGGCCTTTGGGCCCGTGCTTACTGTCCAGGGTGTCGGTGGTCTGGATTTTTGGAACGATGCAGTCCCCGGTTGAAATTTTGGGATGACACTGGCTGGCCAGGGCAGGGATGGTTTTTTGGGAAAAAAAAATCCCTGTCGCTTGGGTATTGGGGGGGCAAGGGTAAAAACCCACTGTGCCCAGCCCAAAAGGGAAATTTTTCCCAAAGGGATGGTTTGGGGTTAAAGTATTTCTTTGCCCCCAAAACCTGGTAGACAGAAGGCTGGCTGCTAGAGGCCGCTGTAGGGCATGCAGGCCCAAAAATGGTGGAAGGGGAAAGGGGGTGGGGTGGGTCCTGGTGGTGCTGGTGGACTTGAGCGACAGTGGGGCTGAAGCAGGGCTGATCATTGCTACTCTGAGAGCATGGGCAGCTGAGGAAAAACTTGGTGGTGGGGGGGGAGGAGGCGGAGACAGAGGGGGGTTGACAGGGTTGGAAGCCTGGCATGGTGTACCTTTTTTGGCCAAGTGTTCCCCCCCATTTCAATCATGCTTCGTGCATGGGACAACTGTTGGTGGTGGTTAAAACCTAAGATTCTTCCCTCTACGTGCGTTTACGCAAAAGGGGGCAATGAATACTGGCTTGCTCGAAAAAGGCCCAGGTTGAGGTCCTGGACCTTTTCGGTGACGAAAAGTGAGGAGCGTGTTTCCCTGATCGTGGCGGCGGAAGATCTCAGCGGACTTGTGCGACCCCCCCTTCCCCTTTTTTAGGCAGGACCCTACTGACACACCCCATCGACTTCCTCCTCGCCATGAGAAGCGCTCGCAAACAAAATTCTGTGAAAAAACCACGTTGGGTCGCAATGTCATCATCATCATCAATCAACACGGGTTGAACTATCCACTCCTTCATTCTGGCATCCTGGGAGCTTTCGGGCTATCAACAACAGGCGACAATGTGGCAAGTCGTTTGCTTGACCGCACTGATTTTTTGTCCGGATTTAACCTGCTACCTTCTCCTCCTCTGACGGCAAGTAGCGACTTAGCTTCATAGCATACAAAAATCATAAGCCACTTTGGCCTCTTGGATCTTTTTAAATTGCCTTCTGACCCCAACTCGCATTTTTTGTCATCAAATAAAGGTTTCTTCAGAAAATGGAATTATCCACATGGTGGGTACACGAGTTGACGATTGGTTGTGCCTGCCTGTCACTGGATGCTGACGATGATGGATGACGACATTTTGTGGCCGTGACTAGGAGTACGAGGGAGGTACGACGGCGAGATGCAGTTTCATTAACCAATAAAGATCAAGATTGGCGAACAACTGTTCGTTACTGAGATTCACTGGGCCCTGACCCATCGAATGACAGCCTGACGGTCCTGCAGACCACGATCCACCGCTGGCTTGCTGTTTCCCAGCACTCGGAAAGGAGCCCGTCTCTCATAACCTCTACCTCCCATGCCTACAACCCCTCTTGCTCGCTTACCGACCTGCATTCCTCCATGATCAAAGAAAAAAATTCAAGAAAGGTAAGGAAGAGTTTTTGACATCTCTTATTTAAAATAAAGCAAATTTACAGCTGATTCTAAAATCCCCTAATTGTCGCTACAGTCCAACATATGATTTTAGAACTGAATTGTTCGAGCGAATACCTTGAAAATGCGGTCTGGTGGAAGAATCATAATACAAAATCAACAGTGTCCTTGCCTTCAGTCCCAGGGATTTACAACTGCCCATAGGACTAGAATTGATAGTTTTCAACAAACTATCATACTAGTGCGCTATCTGCGCCAAACTGAGATTCACAACGAGCACAATAAAACTATTCAAAAGTTATACACATCACCGGATGAGAAATTGCGTTTGTTTTAGCATCACTGACAAAACGAGAACAGTTACTAGAAAATTTTTACTATCAAAATTGTCATAACAACGTGGCTAAGTTGAAAAAAACTAGGGCCTCAGCCACGTGCAAAACAGGCTATTAAAAGTTATAACGGAAAACAAATGTGTTTTTTTGCACCAATGTAAATACACCAACAGTATAACTACAAAATTTCTTCTATAAAATTTAGTTCAAGGATGGCCATTTGAAAAAAAAACTGGGGTGAACTAAGTGCAATACAGCTATTTAAAATAATATGGACAAGAAGAAGGTGGTTTTGCACCAATGAATTACACAGCAAGTTACTACAAAATTTCTGTGTATCCTAATATAAATACAAGGTGGGTCTTTGAACAAAACCTGCTTCGCGCAAAGTGTAAAATAGCTATTCTAAAAGTTATATAACATAGAAAAAGTGGTTTTGCACCAATAAATACACCAGCCGTAATAGAAAATTTGCTGTATCGCTAATTATAAATACAAGGTGGTCTTTGAATAAACCTGGGCTGCGCCAAGTGAAAAACACCTATTTAAAAATTTCTAATAACGGATAATAAAATGTTGGTTTTTTCACCAATAAATACACCTGCAGTTACTAGAAAATTTTGTATCCCCGAATGTAAGTACAAGTGACTTTGGTGACAAAACCTGGCCTTCGCCCAAAGTGAAAAACAGCGTAGTTAAAAAGTTAAACAGGTAAGAAAAGGTGGTTTTGCACCTATGAAATACACCTGCAGGTTACTGAACATTTTCCTGTAATCCTAATAAAGTACTAGGATGGTCCTTTGAATCAAAACTGGGCTGCGCTCAAAGTGAAAAACCTCACCTATTTAAAAAGTTATACCGGATAGAAAAGGTGGTTTTGCACCAATAATTACATAACCTGCAGTTACTAAAAATTTCTGTAATCCTAAAAATAATTACAAAGGTTGGGGTCTTTGAACAAAACGGTCTGGCGCCAAATGTAAATACAGCTATTGAAAAGTTATATCGGGACAAGAAATGGTTGGTTTTTTGCACCTATGAAATACACCTGCAGTTACCAGAATATTTCTGATCCCTAATATAAAGTCAAGGTGAGGGTCTTTGAACAAAAACTGCTGCACAAAATTAAAGGTACAATTTCACCTCAGGTGCGAGGGTGTGCTGCCAAAAACTAGTAAAGAAAACTCATTTCAATGCAGGTTCAAAGTAGGGGTCGGGCTTCCAATAACACTCTCCTTTCAAAAGCCTGCCATGCCTTCTGTCCTTGGTTCACCCCCCACCCACCCAGACCCCCCACCCCAGTGGACTGTCACAGCGCTAAATGCTTTTCTTTTAAAGTCTCTGTCTAACTATCTAAGAGCTGAAATTCTCTAATCTATCCTTATATTCAATGTCACTAGCGTAAAAGCAAAGTTTCTGAATGAATAAAGAGAACAGTCGCAGAGCTGAGCGAGCTTATTGCGAAGAGATCTAGGCACACTTCCTGCTCTAGTGAAACACTGAACACTGATGATGAACAGAAAACGCTAGTTCTATGCAAATACATAAGGTCATGATTTTCCAGCCAGATGATGAGACCAAAACACATCACAGTCACTGACTCGCACACCCAGCTCACCCTGCTCTTGCACTGATTATCTGATTAACTGGCCAACCAAAGAATGACAGAAGGCGCCGAAAATGTCGCGATAGTATAAGTAGATTACGCTCAGATTCTGCTACCTAAAGATCTCCGCAGTGATCGAGAAAAATTGTGCCGATCACCTAACAAACCGTGCCGATTTCAACTTTGTCGACTTATAATCACATCATCCTAGTAAAGTTCTAACGAAGTGGACTTTACATTAAATTTCAGGAAAAACTTTGGTTTCTGAATACAAGTTAAGTTTGGGGTAAATCGCCGTGAACTTAAGCGTGTTTTTTAATGATAAAATGGCCGCAAGTCACAAGGCTTTACATGGGCAAAGAACTCTGGGTAGGAAGAAAAGGAACATATCCTCAATACATAGCATAGATGAAGTGAAGCCAACATAGATCCCGGCGGATTCTGTGACGTCACCGCACAAAACATAAGTCCGGACAAAACGACCTGCACTCACACTAACTTTATCCTGAGCTCCTCTGACTTGCCTGCTGTAGCTGCTTGGCACAGCTGCAGTATCTTGAGATTTCCACACAAAGAAATTCACATATATACATCAAGTTTTTGGGGGGATGTCAACAGCTTTTTTCTCAAGACTGCTCCTCTTCCTTATATATTTGATTTTGTGGGGATATGGAAATTGAAGTTCCGAGTGTGCGGACCACTTCTGTGCATATACATGTTTATTGCTATCTGGTCAGTTCTGGAGCCATCTGACATCCAATGGTTGTCTAAGCCTGTTTTTGCTAGTTGTATTCAGTAAAAGAATCGGCGTTTTTACACCACATTCCAGCGTAATTTTTTTGCTGCTCATTTCTTTTGCGTCAATTTATATCCCAAGAAACGTGTTTACTTATGCTTGTTTGTGCTATTTGTAGTCATAAAATAATAAGTAAGTTTTTCAATGCCAAATACGAATTTTTTTCCTGTTGAGATTCTATAGCATAATTTATATCCAAGGTTAATTAAGTATGTTTTCTCTTCTTTTTGATAGTCATAAAAGAAACGGTGTTTTTTCAACGCCATAGACAAAATATTTCCTGGTTAGCATAATAAATATTCAAGGAGTTTAATTAGCATGTTGTCTTCATTTATAGTCACTAAAATAAACACGTTTTAAACACGCCACATAGAGTTTAAATTTTTTTGCTTGCGTCATTTCATTTGCGCCAATTAAGTATCTCAAGGGTAAATGTAATGTTTTTGTGCTATTGTAGTTCAGTAAAATAAACAGTTGTTTTTTCCAATGCTGCGCAAAGACAAAATTTTTTTACTGTTGATTCCCTGTAACATTAATTTATATCCGAATGTTAATTAAGCGTAGTTTCTGAGCTTTTGTAGTCAGTAAATATACATAGGCGTTTTAAATGAAACACGCACATACGAGTTAATTTTTGCTTGCTCATTTTCTTTAGCGCAATTATATATCCAAGGTAAATTAAGCATTGCTTTGTGCTATTTGTAGTCAGTAAAATAAACTAGTTTTTCAGACGGGCCAAAGCACGAAATTTTTCCTGTAGCATAATTTATATCCAAGTCAATTAAGCGTGTTTCTGCTTTTGAATTCCAGTAAAGAACACTAGCCGTTATTAAAACGCCAAATACAAGTTGTAGTAATTTATTGCTGTTCATTTATTTTGCGTAACTAAAATCCAAGGTTAATTTAGCGTGTTTGTGCTATTTGTAGACACTAAAAAGAAGACGAGTTTTTTTCCAACGCCAAAGACTAAATTTTCCTAGTTGATTCCCTGTAGCATAATTTATATCTGAAGGTTAAATTATGCGTGTTTCTGCTTTTGTTGGTAGTCATTAAAATACACACGTTCAACATGTGCCACATACAAGTTAAATTTTTAACTGCTCATATTCCTTTTGTCGCAATAATATCCAAGGTTGTAATTAAGCGTTGTTTGTGCTATGTAAGTTGTAGCGGTTGACACGCGCTCCGACCCGCGTCTCGCCGAACCCGTGCCCTCTGGGTCCCCCGGGTGCCTGCCGGGACTGGTAGCGCCGTCTGGCCGTGGTAACGAGAGCCGCTGGTGCACACAGCCCTCTGTACTCCACCACTCCACGTTCCTTCCGCGTCCACGGTCCCTCTGCCGGAGCCCGAGGCGCACACCGCGAGCCTGCTTTCGCTAGGCGCGCGCAGAGCTTGTTCTTAGTAAATTTAAAGCCAGCACCCCGGTATTGGCTAATTGCCGGGCCTGCCCCTATATATTGGTTCGCCCATGGTGCTCTCACTGCTTGGATCTATGTTGGCCTCATGCCCAATAAAAAGCATTCTTTAAGTGTGTTTTCTTTTCTTGCCCCCTTGCCGTTGTACCAGACCACTTGCCAGACGTTATCTCGAAACTCCTAACCATATGCCGTGCGCCTCCCTGACCTTCCATGCCTGGCCCACGACTACGATCTTGTCTCAACTCACGGATTCTGTAACCTCCTGCCACTCCGCTGGCCACCGCAAGTCGGCCAATGGTCCATGGTGGTAGCGTCCCCTGGTAGAATCCCGCTGCAAGGAAGTCCATGCCCCTTTACAGCGGCTCTTGTGAAAACGTGGACCTACTTAGACTCCTGCTTCCCTGGCGCGGTTTGTTGCCATCACTTGTGGTACTTCCAGTATCCAGCTACCCAGGCGTTCCAGTTAGATCTTAGGCATGTATCCTGCAAAGGTTCCCTGGCCAAGTCTTTCGGATCTTACGACCATTGTTCCCCAGCAGTCGCAGCAATTAGCGCAACAGGCACAGCAATTTGGCCAGCTGGTCCGCCATGATTGAGACAATACTTGGCGTCCCACAGCAGCAACCCGCTTTCTTCACTAACTGTGATTCTATCGCCTTCAATCGGATACCCCGCTGCATCCATGAGAGGCCGAACTGTGTCCTACTCATTGCCCACGCAAAGTCGACGGGACCCGAAGCTTTGCAGAGGTTTTAATTAGACTCATGCTTCCGATGCACGTGGTGGCTAGATGGCCGAAAGGCCCAGTTTTCCCACGGAAAGGTCAAGATGGGCATTTGTGTAACTGCTATCCGGAAAGGCCCCTTGGCTTGGGCGAGAGCCCCTTTAGGGACCGAACGACCCTGTGACACGGAGCTTACTGTCCTCCCTCTCTGCAATTCGCAGCGTTTTCGAGAGAGCCAGAGCATGCGTCTTCTGCCAGAGACGGGGGGTCGCTCCTGAACTTTCGTCGGTGGACGCCCCCTTAAGTACTATGCGTCTTGGTTCCTCACCCTAGCGTCATAATTTGTCCGGAACGACCGCTGCCCCACTGCGCCACACTAGATTGCGATAAAGGTCTGTCCCTGCCAGGCGATGGAATTCCCCTTGCTGCTAAGAATCTTCTGTCTTCCCTGGGGCGAACTTATCCACGCTGGCCACTTTACTCGCGAGACGTGCGTTTCACAGAGAGACAGGAAGGACTTCGCCAGGAAGTGACTCGGCAGGACCTCAGCCGACTGCCTCTTGTCTGGGCCCCTGTGTTCCAGGATCACTCGCTGCACACTTCTGCAGGTCGCCAACGAGGAACCCATCAAGTGGACAGGCCCACTTGTCGGGATGAAAGAGCTGTCCCGCCGCAGGTTTGGAGAATCTTTGCCTCTACTGCGCCAATCCAGACCCATGCTTTGGACAACCGGGCCCTCTTGTCGGATGAAGAGCTGCCCCGCCGTATGGTGGTAGAATCTATGCCCTCTACTGCCAACCAGTCCGGACCATTTCCGCAGAGGCTGTCCCCAAAGCGTTCCCCAAGAGCCTCGGGAAACGCTTACACCCTAGGTTGCCGTAGGAAGGCTCCCTAGGGTGCAATTTTCCATCTCCCACGATTGATTGTTGCCATGAGGTAACGACGGATGCAGTCAAGCATCTCCGAGTCCCTAGCCTTTCCTGGACTCTGCTCTGCCGGAACTTCAATTCATTGCTTCCTTGGTGTCCCGTTACCGCGCCTTGCAGTGATCCCGTCTGAGAATTCTTTTGCTATCTCTTTCTGTCATATGGTGAGCTTCTGAGCGATGCGCCATTCAAGCTTCATTACCCGGCCAGTGTACCCTCTGTGTAGGCGGTCTGCCGATTGAACCATCATCTCCCCTGTTACCAGCCCTCACCTCGCGGAATGTCCTACCCGCTGTCCATAACCTTAACTCAGGCAATGTCGGCCTTTATCTTCAGAGAACATACAGAAAGGTTGTTTATTCGTAAATCCTCCTCTCTACCGTGCCTGGTTCTGCTTTTACTAGAAAAAAATGTCCACTTCGTCGTGTATAATTACAGATGGCTATACAAAATCATGTGAGAATCGCTATCCCCTACCACTGATCTCCGAGCACTTTGATCGACTCCGGGGAGCAAAGGTGTTTTCTAAATTGGACCTGGGGGCCTACAACCTCATCAGAATTTTGAGCAGGGGACGAGTGGAAAATAGTGCATTTAAAATACTCGTGACGGGGCATTCCAATACCGCGTGATGCCCTTTGGACTATGCAATGCTCCAGCTGTATTTCAAATTCGTTAATGACATCTTTCAGGGATCTGCTTTATACATGACTCATAGTATTATCTGGACGATATCCTAATTTTTTCTCCAACATTCAGTCTCATCTGGGTACAGCAGGTCGGCAGGTTTGTTGCGACGTTTGCGGGAAACACAGGTACTGTATGCCAACGGAGAAGGGTTGGTTCCAGCAGCCAGCCTTCCGTTCCTCATACATAGTCTCCGATCACGGTCTACTAGATGACCAAGCTAAACTCTCTGCGATTCCAGCATGGCCCACGACCCTTGTCCGGCTTTCAGCTCGAATACAACCCTGTCCTGGGTCGTGAATTACTACCCCGGCAATTCAATCCCCATCTTTCTCCACACTGGTGTGCTCACCATCGTTGGCTGCTCACGAGGAAAAAAAAATGCAAATCCAGGAGTGTGGCCGCCCAGCAGCGCCGAAGAAGCTTCCTCTGAACTGAAGTCTGCTTTTCCTCCGTCAACCTATCTTGGTCCGTCCCTGATCCGAGAGACCCTCTGCCTAGAGGTGCTGATGCCCTCGTGCCGTCGGGTAGCGTGGGCAGTTCCATACTCAAAGGCCCCAAAGCTAAGATGCATCACGATGCGTTGTGTTTTTTTTCTAAGACCTTCTCACCTTGTCGGAATTGCCATCGAGATCGGAACTGTTGGCCATCAAATTGCTCTGGAGAATGCACTTAGTGTTGAGGTCGATTTTTTTATCTGCAAAGTTAAACGGCAAGGTTTTTAATGTGATCGCAAATTTCTCAATCATGCGACTAATTAATTAAAATCTGAGAGCATCATCTATTAAAATCCGCGCCTTTTTTTACAGCGCTTCTTAATTTTGGCGGCCAGCAAATCAATTACGAATAGAGCAGGGTGGAGTGTGTGTGCGAACTCATGACTTCGATGTGTATGGTTGCGATAGGCTGGAAAAATCACGATTACGGCTCGTTTTACATAGAACAGTGAGCGTTTCCTGTTTCAGCCTCAGTTCCTTTTCAGCGATGCTCATGGGAAAGGACCTGGCCGCTCTGCCTGTTTCCAAACAGCTCAGCCGAAATTAGTCTATTTCCTGCACAGAGAAACCTCTACTATTAGCTTGTACCCTTCCAATTTAGTATAAGATTAGATGTTATTTGAAGAATTTATGTAGTTACTAAGATATTTAAAGCAGGCATCTACCGCCTGTAAATTCATCACTGGCGGTGGGAGCGGGGTGGTGGGTGCCCCCCTGCGAACACCGACAAGCTCATCTAAAAGAACATTGATTAGAGTTCACACAAGTACTTAGTGTAGGACATTGTAGTGGAATATTCTTTATTATTAAATAGTTTGCTATTGAAATATTTCCTGAGTATTGAGGGAACCTGAAACTTATATATTTGATAAACAATACATGTTCTAATAGTAACAGCAGGACTCTTTGTTAGCTGCAAAAACGCCATTTTATTATCAGTATACATTTCTAGATAGGTGTTCAATTTTACCCATTACACCTGACTGTTGATATAGCCAACCTTGCACTAAATTACAATCCAGCAACATCTTTAGGTCAGCACAGGTTTTTGTTGCCAAAAATAACCGTGTAAATCGTACTAAAACTACACAGGTTACTGTTTTTGACTTTTGTCACACCCAGCCATCTGTTTATTGACGCAGCATCTACGTAAATCATAAAACAGCAATTCTATATTCACACCACAGGTGAATTGAAAGGGTCAAAAAAATACCTTTATTAATAGCCAAAACATAACAGTTACGTGTTTTTTTGAACTTTTGCGCACCCAGCACTGTTCATATGACCGCAGCAACCTACGTAATAATCCTTAAAACAGCAATCTCTATATTCACCACAGGTGAATTGTAAGGTGCAAAAATACTGTTTTAGTTATTTCCAAAAACAATAACAGTTACTGTTTTTTGACTTTTGCTCACCGCATGCACTGTTCATTGACTGCAGCATACTTACGTAAATCTTAAAACGAGCAATTCTATATTCACCACAGGTGAATTGAGAAGACAAAAAATTGACCGAGTTTATTATAACAAACATAACAGTTTACGTGTTTTTTGACTTTTTTGCGCACCCAGTACTGTTCATTGACAGCACATCTACGAAGATCTTAAAACGCAATTTCTAATATTCACCACAGTGAATGAAAGGACAAAAATACCGTTTATTATATCAAAACAAAACTGTTACATGTTATTTGACTTTCACCGCACCCACTGTTACTCCGCCCTGGGTCATGGCTGTTGGCCACCCCAGTACAGGTATAAGTCAATGTCAGTGAAACTAGAAATGTGGTTGAAAGACTCCTTTTCGTCACTTTTTTAAATGTGGGGTCATGCATGTGGGGCTCATGCTGTGGCCCAGGACAGGTAATATCAATGTCTCGAGTGAAACTAATATGGTGATGAAAAGACCCTTTTCCGCATCTTTTTAAATTGGTGGGTCATGCTTTTTGTGCTCATGCTGTGGCCCAGAACGAGGTAATAATGTAAGTTCAATTTCATTCAACTAAAATGGGTGTTGAAAGACATCTCCTTTTTTCCGGCACTTTTTAAAACTAGTGGGTCATACAGGTTTTTTAATGGTCATTCTGCTGTACAGACAGATATAATATTTCCAGTTAAAACTAAAATGGTGGTTGAAAACGACCTTTTTGCGCACTTTTTTAATCTGAGGGGGTCATGCAGGTTGGGGCTCATCTAACGTTCCAGACAGAGGAGTATTCAATTCCAATTCAAGTAACATTATGGTTCAAATCATACGTGCCTTCGAGACACTTTTTTAATTTGTGGGTGAGTGCAGGGTTAAGGTCAGGCTGTGGTACAAGACAGGATATGAGAATGGTCCCTGTGATTTTTTTCTGTACTTTTTATAACCTAAGTGTGTTGCTAAGTATTGTAGCACTGGATACGCATTTTGAACTGTTTTGGATGTTAAGTTTCATCTTCTCCAGCCTTGTTTTGGTGAACGATAATGAAGGTTGTTGCTCTCGCCCATGACTTAATGGTAATCGCTCATAAGTCGATGCTCACTAAGTACTGAAAAACCTATATCGATAGCGGCCGACATCGACTATGATCGATCTCGATACCAACGCAATCGCTCAACACTAATGGCCGACATCTACTGAGGGACTCGACACCTCCATTCTCACTCTTCATACGGACACAAGAACCTCCATACCTCCAGAAAGCCCACACTTTAAATTTTCTCCTGTTTGACTTCAAGATCCAACATTCCGTCCAGCCGAGAAAAATGTGAAGGCGGACGCCCTCTCCTGTGCTTCTGACGTTGCCAGAGAAGAAACGTTAACGTGGCTCCTGCAGATCTTCGTAGTGTCTAACCGAAGCAAAAACCTACGTAACGTCTAAACTCCGAGAAAATCTGAATGGGGCAATAGTGCTCTTCTGGCCCGACACACCCGCGATAATAACGAGAAGTCCAAGGACTTCTTATCTCACGCACTCTACTGGTGGAGCCAACTCTTGCTCCAGATGTCAAGGATTTCGTTCTCCCTCCTGTGCCAACTGTGCTCGGATGAAGCAAAGGTCCCGAACGCCATAGGCCACGCGGTCTCTTAGGTCCTTTCCCCGTCCCAGAAGTCCCCAAGGACACATGATTGGCATGGAATTTAATCACAGACCAGTCCTTCTTCTCAGGGAATTGCTGTAATCATGGGTGGTCACGGAGCCGATTCTCGAAGAATGTCCCAGCTTCGTGCCCCTTCCTGGTCTTTACCTTTTGCTCCTCAATTGGCAGAATCATTTTTTCCATCACATTTATTCGTTCTACATGGGTTTACCCTCCAGCACCATCGTCTCCTATCGGCGTCCAATGTGTCTCCCAGATTTTGGTCATGCCCTTGTTCCTCTGCTTGCAAGTCAATTTGACTAACTTCTCCTGCATAATCCCCAGACGAATGACAAAGTGTAGAGAGTACAGTCAGATCTTGTGTGAATACCTGCGTCATTTTGTAGATCCGGTCGACAGACAATTGGGTCCGAGCCTGCTTCCATAGCCGAGTTCTCCTACAACCCATCGGTCTCTGATGTCTACGTTTGTTTCTCCAATTCTTGTGTGGTCTATGTCTTCTTACCACGCACTGCCCCCTCCCCTCCCCATTTGATACGGCATTCGAGTGGTTCCCAAGCTGTTTAACAACCAAGTATTGGATATCAAGGCGTTTGTGTGGGAGACCCGACATGCCTTAACTTCCAGGCTTCGAGCCCGCAATGAAGACCAAGGCTGACAAGAGAAGGAGACTTTCTCCTACGTTCCACCCATGGGGAGCAAGAGGTGTGCATTTCTTCCAGGATGATGTACGCCTCAAAGAGATCCCAAGCTATAGAATTGGGCCGCGGATTCGGGGCAACTTCAAGAGTACTTCGGCAGCTGAACCTCAGGTGGGCCTACAAGCTCTGCTTTACCCCCAACTCATCCGGATTCCGAACGCATTACCACGTCTTCCCTCCTAAGAAGCCCTCTGATCCTTGAACCCGGTTTTCGCTCCGAATTTGCGTCTCCATCCTCTGTGTGGGTAGGATCTCTGACGTTTTGAAGTAAAGGACATCTTCCATGAGGACCTCAGGGTATAGCGGTTTTCTTTCTTGTCGATTGGAAGGGCCCTTCGAATCCCCCGAGGAGAAACCTGGGAACCGGAATCTAACATTGTAGAACCAAGACTATTCGCAATTTCCTTGCCCTAAGAAGAAGGAGACCTGGGGAGTACTGAGCGTGACACTGCGCTCCAGCCCGCGGCTCACCCCCCAAGCCCTCTTCCTGGGGGCTCCGGGGACGGGTAGCGCCGCTGGCATCGGGACGAGCCGTAGGCGCTCTCGCCCTCTGTATTCACCACTCCACGTTCTTGTTCCATCTTCCGCCGAGCAGCGAATGCGCCCGCTCCCTAGGCTACGCGCTCGTTCTTTGTAAATTTAAGGCCAGCCGCGCCGTAATTGAGGCTAATTACCGGGGCGCTGTCCCTATATATTTGGTTCGCCAAACGGTGCTTCCTCAGCTGGATCTAGTTCCACTGATTCGAATGCACATAGAAAAAAGCGTTCTTTAAGTGTGTACTTGCCTTGCCGTGTACCAGACCACTTGCTACGTTTCTCGACTCCGAACCTCTGCCGCCTGCCCTGAGCTTCCTGCCTGCCCACGACTACGGTTCTTGAATCACGATTCTGTACCTCGCTGCACCTTGGCCGCCACCACAAGCCCGCTGCGTCAGGGTAGCAACCTGGTAGAATCCCGCCGCAGCAAGTCCATCCCGCTTTGCGGCGGACTCTGGTGAAAACCGGGACCTACTTAGACTCCGCTCCCTGGCGCGGTTGTTGCCATCGCTTGCGGTGGTCCAGTGGATCCACTACCCAGTCGTTACAGTAGTCATTAAAATAAACGGTGTTTTTCAACGCCAAAGACGACATTTTTCTTGTTGATTCCTGTAACATAATTTATATCTGAAGGTTACTTAAGCATGTTTCTGCTTTTGTAGTCAGTAAAATAAATGGTGTTTTTCAACATCGAAGACGAAATTTTTCCTGTAGCATAATTTATATCCAAAGGTCACTATAACTAAGCGTGTTTCTGCTTTTGTAGTCAATAATAGACACAGCATTTTAACACGCCACATACAAGTAAATTTTTTGCTGCTCATTTCTTTTGTGCAATTATTATCCTAGGAGTTAATTAAGCCTTTTTGTGTATTTAGTAAAAAATAAACAGTTTTTCAAACCCCAAAAGAAAAATGTTTCTTTTTAATTCCTGTAGCATAATTTATATCCAAAGGGTTTAAATTTTTGCGTGTTTTTTGCTTTTGGTAGTCCCGTAAAAAAAACGGTGTTTTTCAACGCCAAAGACAAAATTTTTCTTGTTAATTCCTGTAGCATAATTTATATCCAAATTTTATTTAAGCGTGTTTCTGCTTTTACAGTCAGTAAAATACATGGCGTTTTAACACGCAACATACGAGTTAATTTTTTGCTGCTTATTTCTTTTGCGCAATTAATATCCAAGGGTTAATTAATCGTATTTTTGCTATTGTAGTCAGTAAAATAAACAGTGTTTTTCAACGGTAAGACGAAATTTTTCCTGTTGATTCCTGTAGCATAATTTATATCCGAAGGTTAATTAAGCGTGTTTCTGCTTTTGTAGTCAATAAAATAAACAGCATTTTAACACGCCACGTACAAGTTAATTTTTTGCTGCTCATTCTTTTGCGCAATTAATATCCAAGGGTTAATTAAGCATGTCTGTGCTATTGTAGTCAATACAATAAACTGTGTTTTTCAACGCCAAACACAAAATTGTTCCTGTTGATTCCTGTAGCATAATTTATCTCCGAAGGTTAATTACGCGTGTTTCTGCTTATGTAGTCAGTAAAATAAACGGTGTTTTTCAACGCCAAAGATGAAATTTTTCATGTAGTATAATTTATATCCAAAGGTTAATTAAGCGTGTTTCTGCTTTTGTAGTCAGTAAAAAACATGGCGTTTTAACATGCCACATACAAGTTAATTTTGTGCTGCTCATTTCTTTTGCACATTTATATCCAAGGGTTAATTATGCGTGTTTGTGCCATTGTAGACAGTAAAATAAACTGTGTTTTTTTTTCAACGCCCAAAAATAAATTTTTTCCCCGTACAAATTTTTAATCCAAGGGTTAAAAAATGTGTTTGTCAGTAGTCAGTAAAATAAAAGTGTTTTTTAACCCAAAGACGAAATTTTTCCTGTACATAATTTTTATCCGAAGGTTTTAATTAATGTGTTTGTGTAATTTTATCAGAAAATAAAGGTGTTTTTTAACGCCAAAGATGAAATTTTTCCTGTAACAAAATTTTTATATACAAAGGTTAATTAAGCGTGTTTCTGCTTTTGTAGTCAATAAAATAAACAGCTTTTTAACACGCCACATTTTAATTAATTTTTTAGTTAATTTAGTTTATTTAATTAGTTCATTTTTTGCTGCTCATTTCTTTTGCGCAATTAATATACAATGTTTAATTAATCATGTTTGTGCTATTTTAGTCAGTAAAATAAACGGTGTTTTTCAACGCCAATGACAAAATTTTTCCTGTAACATAATTTATATACAAAGGTTAATTAGGCGTGTATCTGCTTTTGTAGTCAGTAAAATACATGACGTTTTAACACGCCACATACGAGATAATTTTGTGCTGCTCATTTCTTTTGCGCATTTTATATCCAAAGGTTAATTAAGCCTGTTTGTGCTATTGTAGTCAGTAAAATAAACTGTGTTTTCAACACCAAAGACAAAATTTTTCCTGTAGCATAATTTATATCCGAAGTTTAATTAAGCGTGTATCTTCTTTGTAGTCAATAAAATACACAACATTTTAACACGCCACATACGAGATAATTTTGTGCTGCTCTTTCCTTTGCGCAATTAATATCCAGGGGTTAATTAAGCGTGTTTGTGCTTTTGTACTCAGTGAAATAAACAGGGTTTTTCAACGCCAAAGACGAATTTTTTCCCCGTAGCATAATTTATATCCAAAGGTTAAAATTTAAACGTGATTCTGCTTTTGTAGTCAGTAAAAAAACTGCGTTTTAAACACACACATACCATTAATTTTTTCCTGGTGATTTTCTGTAGCCCAATTTATATCCAAGGGTTAAACCCAAGCCTGTTAGTTGGTTCATTTGGAGTCCAAATACAGGTTTTGGGATTTATCATATACAGATACCCCTTTATTTTTAAAAAGATCCCGTAGATTTGTTGAACAATCATATGTCAGATAGAGAGGGTGGCAGGCTCTTCACATGCGATGGCAGTGGACAAACCTTCCTGGGGCAGGCACAGGTCGCAGCACAGTAAGGGACGTCGCAGCAGGGGGACTCGGTGAGGCCAGAAATGCCAGTTTTCATCTAGCGCAGTGTGTTTTACCAGCAACCCAAGGGTTCTTGATTTTTTGACTAGGTCAAACACTTCCTCTCAGGATGACATCTGACAACCCCCGCCAAAGTCGGTGGAAGTCAGACACAACCCTTAGTTGGCATGGACCGGGAACAGCTCAGCGGCTCTCCCCCTGTCCTCAACCCCCCTCTGTCCCTTCAGGTTCCCGCAGCCCGAGAACTGTATTTTGGTCTGGGCTCAGCGCCACTATAAAGCGAGGATGAACAATTTTAAAAGGACAGTCAGCAGTTACTTGGCAGCCATTATAACCTGTTTCTTGCAGTAGGCGGCAAAGTATGGATGTGTAGAGTGGCATGGGAGGTCATGTTGTGAGGCATCAGCCTCTGCATAGCAAGACCGTTGAGGAGGACAGCAGTGAAGATCCAACAATAATCGATGATGATGTAGCCGACCGGGACTTGGGAGCCGGTGAAGCAAGGGATTCTTCATCATACAGGGGAAGAGGGCGTCAGCTTGCGCATTAGGCAGCGGCACAGCAATGGGTAGTGTGGCCTAGTCAGCAGGGGTAGCAGCCGTGCGAGGTCGGGGGCCAAGCGGCCACGGGGTAGAAAACCCCCTTCACCCGGTCCAAGAAAGTACGGCACAGGGCCAGCGAGGCACGCGGGAGTAGTCACCATGCGACTTGGGATTTAAAAACAGCTACCGTGGTGTGGCAGTTCTTTTCTAAACACAGGG